>CM037855.1:8939339-9166594 GCA_021234595.1 Delia radicum | reverse complement strand
CGAAATTTCAGTAATATTGTTAAAAAAAAAAACTCTACTGTCTGTGCGATATCCAAATAAATATACTTAATTTTAGGAAAACTCGAAATTTGTCAATGAAGCCGTTAAACCAGTTTATTGGACAACTTTCTAAGCAAGTCTATTTAGACCTATGTATTGAAATTTCGAATCCCAACTTCTTTTTATTTTTAACCATGGCTTATTTTTATCCATGGCTTTCCAGTGTAATGGTGTAATGGAAAAACTACAACATTTTTTTCGGCAAAATCTGTTTCTGAAATTGTATCATTCAAATTACTTTTGGCATACTCTCTCCGATATATCAGCCGGTATCTCACGAATAAATTCTTCAATATTGGCTTCCAGTGCGTCAACCATTGAGGGCTTGTCCCTATAGGCATGAGCCTTAACATAGTCTAAAGGCGTTATATCGCACGATCTAGGCGGCCAATTGACTGGGCCCAAACGTGAAATAAACTGTTCACCGAACTCGCCTCTCAATTGGGCCATTGTTTCGCGTGCTGTGTGGCATGTGTCACAGTCTTGTTATAACCATAAGTCCAGTCACCCAAGTACAGCTCTTACATTTTGGGCAAAAAAAATTGTAATCATCTCACGGTAGAGCTCGCCATTCACAGTAACGTTCCCGCCTTCGTCGTCTTTGAAAAAGTACGGACCTATGATGCCACCGGCCCATAATCCACAACAAACAGTCCATTTTTCGTAATGCATTGCCAGTTCTTGCAATGCTTCTGGCTGCTCTTCACATATCCATTCATCTTGCTTGATCACGTTTCCTTTTAACCAGAAATGATCTTCTTCGCTAAACACAATTTTCCGATAAAAAAAAAATCATCCAACTTTGCCAGCGTCAATTCACTAAAAGTTAGCCGTTGTGATAGGTCGTGTGGCTTTACTTCTCGAACTAGCTGTATTTTAAAAGGTTTTACACCCAAATCCAGAGGATAACAGAGGATTCTGAATAGCTGCCTCACGAGATTCAGAATAGCCACCTCAGAAGGTCGCTCAAACTGACCATAAATTGGAAAAAGTGCACGATGCACTTTCTTAAACGAGCATGAATTTTGATAATAAAATTCAATAATCTGCAAACGTTGTTCGTTTGTAAGTCGATTCATGGGTAACTTATAGACCAAACTGAACATGTTTAACAGTAACATGTTACACGAAAATAGCTGAGCTGTCAAAAAGAGTGTTGCCAAAAAGAAAGTTGCTGAAACATCACCCTTAATAAATAAATCTGCTAACTAAATGAGAAATACATGCCGGTTTAAATTCAATATTATAAATTCAATATTGATCACTTTTTAAGCAAATTAATTAAAAAAAAATCAATTAAAGAGCTATCAATTTCTAATTGAATTAGCAATTTTCGTTGTTAGCTGAATTTCAGCAATTAAAGTTATTGAATTGGTGGTTTTCGTAATTGAAATGGTTTTTATTGTGTGTGTGTGTGTGTGTGTGTGTGTGTGTGTGTGTGTATGTGTGTGTATGTATGTAATGTTTTCTTGCTATATATCAAGATATTAAAGATCTGCCTGTCTTTTGACTCCTTTACGAACCCATGGGTAATATTTGTTTTTTTTTTGTAATATTCCATATCTAAGAATGTAGATGAAACCATCATCCTATTAAGCCAGCTTTTGTGTTAATTAAACTCTATGCATGTATATTAAAAATTAGTTCTGGAATACGTTTTATAATAATAAAATCCGTTTTTATATGTTTTTATTTCGTACTTTTTATAAGTATCTAAGAGTACATTTATGTATTTAGATATGACAATGGCATAGACATTGAATTCATTTATAAACACATACAGACATTCATATGAATCCTAATTATTTATTTGTATAGTAGTAATATGTCTGTCTGGTATTATATTTTGTGCTGAATACTTTGTGGCATAGATTACCCCACTTCTTATAATACAAATGTTTTTTTTTTGTCTTGCTCTGTTACTTTTTTAAAGCTCTAAGGATTTCTTTTATTTACTTTAACAGTGCTAAAAGAAAGAGAAAAGAGCATTTCCATTTTATTTCAACGACTAATTTTTCGATAGATTCCGATTTTGAGAAAATTTGGTTATTTATTTATTTTTTTATTTGGAAAACTGTACCAAACCGGAAGATTTGTAATATCGAAATATTTGGGGTTTGGACACATTAAAAGGGTCATAAGCTGTGAAATATCGAAAAATCAGGGCTTTGGACACATTCAAAAGGTCAAAGGGCTGCCACAGTTTTGAAAATAAAAAATAAATAAATTATTTTTGGAAATATGCTTGCATTGCCTAACACACTCGTCAAATTATATCAAAATCGTAAACCATCGAAAATTAGTCGTTGAAATAAAATGGAAATGCTCAAAAATCTAAACTTTTGGTATAAATGCATAAAGTCATATATATTCATTTAACTTTCACATATTCCTTATATGAATTGACTGTATGTATGAATGGTAACTTGGTTTAAATGTAACATATAAATGATAAACAGCTATTTTTTGTAAAAAAAAAAAAAGAACAGACTCACCATTTTTAATAATTACCGTCAGAAACCCGATAGGAAATGCTTTATTTATGAAATATACCACATTGAATATATGTTTAAGCTCCCCAGACATATATATAAATGGCGCCGTTTCTTCTTAAATCTGTATATTTGCCATATAAAATGCAATTACATACCCCATTAAGCCTCCCCCAAACATATACTCACACATATACACAAACGCACTCATACTTTAATATCTTTGGTGTTTGTTTATTTACACTTATACATTTGAAGAGGGTGAGTAAGCTAGTACGTGGGGAGATAATATTGGTGGTTATGTGGCATCTATAAGGTCTTTCCTTCCCTTTCATTAAGATAACCAAGTTTATACTTTTTTTTTGTTGTTGTTTTGTTTAATGCTCTCATTTTATCCCATATATTCCCATATTTTTCTATTTAGTTTTTAACCTGCATTTTTTGCATCATTAAAGTTGTCATAATTTACCATTAGGTTTGCTATTGTTATAAGCAGGGCAGCGACTTTTATGCTTTAAAAATATTCGCCTTAACTATGCAGTAAAATAATGCAAAATAACAATGCAAAATAAAATATGTACCAAAAACCAAATAATATGCACTAAAAATCCAAAAAATATACACTTAAAATTTGATTGTACATTTTTAGAACCCAATAGCAAATTGTATTTATAACCTTCTCATTTATTTTAAACCAAACGCAAAATATGCGAAAAATATTCACTTAAAGGCAAAAGATGCAAAAATATGCATTTACAAAAAAATTTACAAAAACTAATCAATGCAATTTTTTTTGCAAAATTCTTTGATTCTAACCACAAACAAGCATTTGCTTGCATGAAAGTCGCTGTTCTGATTATGAGTTTTGTATGGTACATTAGGGTGTCCTTCGTTGTATGGGCGAAAAATAAAAATGAGATTTTGACTGTACCCCCCAACCCTTAAAATATTTGTTAGGGTGTCAATTATAGTTCTAGCATAACGGGAATATGTCCTGCATCGCCCTTGAAAATCGGGCCCCTTGGAAAAATGGGCATAATTTAAAAAAAACTACAACATTTTTTGTCTTCAAAATGAAAAAAAATATAAAATAATTTTTGTGTTGGGTTTAATCATAACTACTCAGATAAAAAAAATTACTTTCCCAGAAAATCGCTAACTTACCCTAACTTTGTGTCAAAAAAATTAATAAATATTTTGGGTGTACCTCAAAGTGACTTTTTTGCATTTTTGAAAATTTTATTCAACAAAAATCAAAAACCTAGTGTTTGCTGTCAAGTATTTTATTAAACATATCTCAAGTATTAAATAAGCCAAGTACTGTGGATATCCGTTGACAAATTTTTTTTTAGAGCATTTTGATTCTCGAGGATTTCAAGGTATTTTTTTATTTTTATACATTTTTACTTTAAAACAAGGTTTTAATAATATTTCATCAATATTATTGTATATGCTCTTTTATATGATTGTAATAACTTTATTATAAAATACTATTTTTTCTGTTGATAGTTAACCCATGTTAACCTGGGGTCAAATATGACCCACGTTAACAAATTAAAGGTTGTTAATGACACTGCAGAGCGGGCAGTGAAGCTCATGAAGGACTACAATAAAGTATTGTCACGAAACGAGGAGGAAAAACAAATTTACACTATTAAATAAAAAATACGTTTTTCAAAAATAGTCCTGAATATGTACAAAAAAATCAATTTAAATATGAATACAAATATCTGAATTTATACTAAATAATTAATTTTAATTCATTTTAAAATGTAAATAAATTACAATTAGAAACATAAACAAAAATTAATCTTATGTCATCTTTGTGATTTTTGACTCTTTAAAATACGAGGGTCAATTGGGACCCCATGAAAACACAGGATAACTATGAACACGAAAAATTATACTTTATAATAAAGTTATTACAATTATATAAAATAGCATACACAATAACATTGATGAAATATTACAAAAATCTTGTTAAAAAAAAAGTCTATACAAATTTAAAAAAACGTTGAAATCCGCTAGAATCAAAATGCTCTAACAAAAATTTTTGCCAACGGATATCCTTAATACTTATGTTATTTAATATTTGGGATGTGTTTAATAAAACATTTGACAGCAAGTACTAGTTTTTTTGGTTTCTGTTGAATAAAATTTTCAAAAATGTAAAAAACTAACTTTTAGGTACACCCCAAATATATGTGCATTGTTTTGACTCCAAGTCAGAATAAGTTAGCGATTTTCTGGGAAGGTAATATTTTTTATCTGAGCAGTTGTTATTGAACCCAACACAAAAATTATATTACATTTTTAAATATAGAGAAAAAATTTTTTTTTTTTTTTTATATTTGGTAAATTTTTCCAAGGAGGCCTGATATTCAAGGGCAATGCGGGACACATTCCCGTTATACTAGCACTCTAATTTTTAGCATGGTAAATTTTTGTAGCCAAACACATATTTTAAGAGGGGGGCAGCCCCAAAAATCGCAGGTTGAAAAATAAGGATCACCCTAATGGTACATGTATAATACAACGAGCATAAGTAATTATTTTTACTATTACTATTATTGTAAGTCAACATTTATAATAATCATCGTCATCATCATTAAAATTAGAAAAATAGAAATTATATTTCTATACATTATCAGGATATTAGAGAATGAGTATGTGTGGGTTTTCATTGTTTCATAAGTATTGAAGTTTAATCATGAAGTACAAAGGAATTAGTTATAAAGACTTTTATATTTAGCATTAATAAGTTTTAAGGGCTCAACTTTTACTAATGACTTGGAAATGTTTGATTTTCATTTTACCCTTCAAAAATGGTCAAAGATATTTAAAGAATATTAAAGATTAAAGACCTTTAAATTTAATTTTTTATTTCCACTGCAGTTATTTTTAGAAAAAAAAATGTTCTAAAAATAACATAAAAAATTAACAAACGAAATTCATCATGACATAAACAAAGTAAAAAAGCCAACAAGGAGAGATTAAGACGACAGCATAAAAGACAAATAATAATGGCGAGGTTTAAGTATCAAGCAAGTGTTTAAATAATAATTCACACTCTAGCAAATAAATACAGAAGGCAGCCAGCTACTGAAAGGAATACTAAAAATATAAATAAATAAAATAGAAGATATGCAAAAAATAAACAATGCCACAGTGAACAAAATTGTCAGTGGACATAGTCTTATGAGGAAAAAATCAAAGTCAAAGTTAAATAAAATTCAAAAATTTCTAAAAAAAAAAAAAAATTAACAATAGATGAAGCTAAGATAAGCCCACATTTTGAAATTGTTACTAAAATAATTTGCGCCCCGGTAGGCTAGTTGGTAGCGTGCTGGCTTATCAGTGCGGGGGTCATGGGTTCGATTCCTACTAGAGGCACTGGTCTGTTTTCGCTACAACGCGCCGAAGGCCATAGTAGCTAGTGCTCGGTTAGGGTAATAGTATATAATTTGTAATTATATGATTATTAATTAATAAAAAAAAAAAAAAAATTATAAGCAAGTCACAAGATTTTTTTTACTGAAGGATAATTACAAAAGAGCTTTTACTGTTCGAGTACAATTTTTATGTTACTTTATTTTTTTTTGTCTCTACATGGAATTTTTCGAAGGTACTATATGTTTGTTAAACTTAGAGTCTTTTGTATACGAGATATTGTTATTTTATATGCTAAGATACACCAAAATTGTGTAGTACACTATTTGTTTATTATTTCTTTAAAAAAAAAGTGAAATTTTTATATTTTTAGATAAGGGAAGGTTAACTGGAAAGTTTTTTCTATATAACATTTTCCATTATAAAAAAGCCTTTAAAAATGTGACAATATTAATGATATAGTCGGAGAACTGATATAAAGGAATTCTGACAAATTTTCATATTGCATTCGTTTTTAGCTTTAAACTATGTATTTCTTTTTAATTGTATGTTTTTACTGTTGAACAATTTTCTGTTTAAGTAAAAGTTTCAAGGTTCGTATGATTAATATTTTTAACAATTCTATATTAAGTATACGAAAAATTAATTTTTAAAAATTTGCACATTTTCGTAAAACTAAACTATTAAAAACTTTTTTCAATTTTCTTTTAAATTTAAAGTATTATGATGCGTATGATTAATATTTTTAATACATAATTATATATTAAGTATACGCAACATTAATTTTTAAAAATTGTAAAAATATTTGCAAAATAAAGTTTTAAAAATATCTAATCTTTTGTATTTTAAAGTTAAAATTCGTATGATTAATATAGGTTTTAATAATTACATATTAAGTATACGTAAACAAAATTTTTATGAAATAAACTTTTAAAAACGATCAAACCGTTTTTCCCGATGTAAAAACGTCACTACCTTTTATTATATATACCTTTCATTAATTGTAAAAGAACAATATCTTGTTTAATTCAATAATTTTCTAAGGGTACCTTTCCTTGAAGAAGCTCTACGGTATATTTATTATTTGACTACTGTTTATCCTAAAACCATAGTCTCAAAGGTACTATATACAATTTTTTTTTTGTTACTTTGATTTTTTTGCTTAAACTCTGTTGTTTCTTATATTTCCTACCATCTTCTGTTTAAAATAAATAAAACATGTTGGCTTTATAAATAAAACGTTTAAATTTTTAATTGTGCCTTTTTGTTTTATTGCCTTAAACACCAGCCCCAAACAACGGAAGACGTAGTAATAGAAAAACATACAAATCTTCTTAATTTTTTTAGTAGATTTAAGCTTAAGGTGGGAGAAGGATGTTATTGTCTTACACCCTAATCTGATAATTATTTTTGCTTCCCTCCTTTAAAACATCTATTTTTTTTGTTTACTTGAGGAATTTTGTTAAAAATTTTAAAAGTAAAAGGACTAAAAATTAGTTTTATGTATTAGTAACATATTAACATATTAACTCATTTTTGACACAGTGTTCCTTTTTCGACCCAGAACTTTAGAACGGTTGTATTATTTTTTTACTGGAAAAAGATATTTAAGTGATTTAAAAATGCTAAAGTTATTCAATATCGATACAACAATCACGAATAAAAACACTGTGAAAAATTGTTATCCAGAGTTGACAAATAATTATTTGAAAAATTAGTTTTTTTTAATTTTTCGATAAAACTTGTTTCACAAATTATTTAAAAATATAAAAAGAATAATATTTTATATTTTGGTTTTTATGTTGATGAAAAAATATGTAAATGTTTCTCTGCTATGAACTAGTCGATCGCGTGTATATATATATATATTTTTTTTTTTAATCTTAACGATGAAATTTTCAAATACACAAAGTCTAAAATATTCCAAAATGTATTCCATTTTCACTCAAAAACATAAATAATGGATGTTTTTTTTAGCAAAATACTACTAATCGTCAGGGTTGCCAAATTGCAATTTTAAAAATTGCTAGAAAGCCACGATCTTTATATCAAAAATTTTAAAAATCGGTTAACTTAAAAAAAAATAACTTTTCATATATTTTTGAACAAAGATTTGTTCACAAAATTAGGCCAAATTTAAGTTTTTAAAATATTTTCAACCGTCTACGATTTATATGCTGTCAAAGTTTGAATTTTAGTTGCCAATATTTCCGCTAGAGGACGCTTTAAGGGAAATATATCTGGAAAGTTTGGTTAAAAAATCTATGACGTGCCATTAATGAGTTAATGTATATACTCCATTTAAGAAATTGGTAACACAAAATAGCTATAAAAAAAAATCTGAGTTAGTTTTGATTTATTACTGTAATAAAAAATTCAATTTATCTAATTTATTTAAATTGTTTTTTTATAAACAAAATTCAGATGTTTTTTCTATCGTCTTAAAAAGTTTCACCCTGTAACTCGGACACATTTTTTAGAAAATAATTGTTTAATAATATCCATCATAAATATTGAAGCATTTGTTTGTTAAAACTCCATTGCGTATGATGAATCATATAATACATAAAATAGAATTCATTATACGCAGTGTAGTTCCAAAGAAACACAAAATTGAATATTTGAGAATGACAATATTCACCGAATATATTCTCCAAAACGAAGTCAAAATATCGGTGAAATTTTCTAATGTAGGGTATAAAAAATTCTTCTTGAACATATATTTCTCTAATTTAACTTCCACATTTAAATTTTTTATACACCGTATTTTATATTTTTCTTTAAAAAAAAAACAACGTTAGTACATTTTTTCTGCATTTTTCGTGTCTTTTCTTAATCTCTGTTCTGTAAATTTATTTCTATTTTATAATTATCTTTCATGGTTTTAATGTTGTTGTTGGTTTACTTACTACGTGAAGTTATAAACCAACAAAAAAAATTTTTGTTAATAAATTATATTTAAGTGTAGGCAAACAAGCGTAAGAAAAAATTAAAACAAATCTCAGTTAAAATAAATGTTAAGATTGAAATTTTTGTCTTAATGGTTTTGAAGAGGATTTTCAAAAAAAATATGTGTCCATTGAGATTTAAGAGGTTCTTGTATAAAATAAACGTAAAAAAAATATTAAAAAGAAAAACATTAAAGCAGAAAAAATTCTACGATTTATATAAAAAACAGAGACTTGACAAAAATTGTATATAACAAATTACGTACAACATGAAGTAGAAAAAAAAGTAATTACTTTACATGACAAAAATTATGTTAATGTTTAAAAGCAACAAATTTTTAAATTTAAGGCTTAGGAGTTTTAGAAACATTCTAAAAGATTTAAATATTTTATTAAATATCTTACAAAACATACTTAAACAAATCTAAATAATCTTAATGTACAATAATTTTAAATAAATTGAAACATTTTGAGATTTTCAAAGCTATAAATAAACTTACAATTTGATAAACTAAATGAGAATTGTTGCTCAACAATTTTGTTTTTTTCCAACAGTTTAACTTTTATGTTACACATTTTTTAAACATTTTTTTTATAAAACTTTTTGTTTTAAATATTCATACGCGATATTGTTTTTCCTTCTTCTTTTCAATTTAATGCTCATTTATCAATTATGTTTTAATAAATTTCATTTGTGGCAAGTTTTCATAATTATAATTTAACAAAATTTCAATTAATTTTCCAACAATTAATTATACATAAACCATTAAATTTATGAAAAATGGTAAAAAAAAAAAATAAAAAAAAAACTAACAACAATAATGAAAACGTCAACAAAAAATCAACGTGCCATTTTTGCAAACTAAAAATTTTATAAGAGTTTTAAACATTATTTTTGTTCAATGTCTAGCAGTGTTGCCATCATTCCACTATACGAAATGTAATACAATTTACACAATAGAAAAATAGATTGACAAAAGCCAACGTAGACTATATTATATATTGTATATAACAGTAGAGTAAAATAAGTGACCCAGCAAACATTTTGATGAAAATTTAAATATATTAGAAAATTTTAATACCGAATATAATATAATTCCCTTAAAAAGACACGAAAAGATGAACGATTTTATATAAAATTAAGCTTGAATTATTAGTGACACACCTTTGATTTATAACTCGACCTTAATAAAAATCATGGATTATTTTTTTTTTAATGTCATAATAAATTTTGAAATTCCCCCTACAAATATTTAAAAAAAAATTTGATTAGAAATTTATTTCCTTGTCAAAATAAAAGTTTACTGTGGCTTAATTAAAATTTCCTTAGTAATCCCGTACTTAAAAATTATAACAAGTATATTTTTAAAACAAATTTCACAGAGATTTTAAAATTTCACCTTTAATATTTTTAGCAAGGCCGTAATAAAAAATCATAATAATTCAAAAGTTTCTGTTATAACTTTTAAAATATTCTCTTCAAATATTAACAGAAAATGTTGATTACTAAAATACTTCTCTGTTCAAACAATTTTAACCGACTTCGGGTAAATTAAAAACTTTCTTGGTAAGGCCGTAATAAGAGGTCATAAAAAGTCGATTATGTAAAAATTTTATATTTCATATATTCGAATTCCACCAACAAATTTGTAGATAAATTTGATTAATTAAATATTTCTTTGTCAATACAATAATTGACTTTTTGGATTACTTAAAATTTTCTTAGTAAGGCCGTAATTACAAAATCATAAAGAGAACATTTTTCTAAAAAAAATTATATTGTAAATTTCAAAAAAGCGTATATTTTTATAAAAGTTTAATTTACCAATTAAAAAAAAAAACATTGTTAACAAAGAATATCTTTATCAACAAAACAATTGGCTTGAAGTTAATTTAAAAAATTTCTTAGTGAGATTGAAAAAAAATCAAAACGTAGATTATACAAAAATTTTTATTATACATTTTGAAGTTCCCCCTACAATTATATAAATAAAATTTTTATAACCAAATTTTTTTTTTGCCATTTTGAAAATCGAATATTTTAATTAAAAATATTCTTAGTAAGGACTTAGCAAAAACTCATAACTAGTAAATTTTACAAAAAAATGTATTATATATTTAAAAATGTCCTTTCCAAATATTTAAAGATAATTTTTGAGTACCAAAACTCTTCTTTCTTAATATAATAAACGACTTTGGGTTAATTTAAAATTTTCTTAGTTAGGCCGTATCAAAAAATCATAAATAGTAAATTCTAAAAAAAAATTTATTACGAACTTTGAAATTTTCTCTGCAAATATTTAAAAAAAAATTTGCAATAGTATTTCTTTGTCAGTATTATAATCGAATTTTTAATTAAAAAGTTTTATTTAGTAAGGCCGTAATAAAAAATAATAAAATGTAGATTTTAGAAAAAGTTCCATTATGAATGTCCAGTAAATATTTAAAGAAAATTTTTATTACCAAAACTCTTGTTTGTCAATAAATTAATCAACTTTGGTGTAGTTAAAAATTGTTTGTCAATATTATAATCGATTTTAGTTAGTCTCTAAATAAGGCCCAAATAAAAGGTCATAAAGGGGGGATTATTATAAAAAATACTATTAAAAATTTTTAATTTCTTCTACATATCTTTAAAGACATTTTTGATTTAAAATAGAAATTTTTCCAAAACATATTTTTTTATAATTTTCATTACGGCCTTACTAAGTAAATTTTAAATTAAACAAAGGTAGAATATTATAAGGAAATATATTAGCTAATGAAATTTTGTATTAAAATTTGTAGATGAAATTTTAAAATTTAGAATTGAAATTTTTCTAAAATCTACTTCTTATGATTTTTAGTACAGCATTGCTAAGAATATTTTAAATAAACACAAAGTCGATTATTATACTGATAAGAAAATATATTGGTGATTGATTAAAAATTTTGCCGGGAAAATTTAAAAGTTTATAATAGAAATTATTCTAAACTCTACTTTTTATGGTATTTTATTTTGGCCTTGCTAAGAGAATTTTAAATTAACAAAAAATCGTTTATTATATTGACAAAGAAATATATTTTTAATGAAACTTTTCTTTTAATAATTCTAGGGGAATAGATTTTTTTTTTTTATTTATTTCAAATTTAAGAACCAAGCCTTTAAGGCCAAATATGGTTCATATACTACTCCATTATCAAAAATTGCAAATCAAGAGAAAAAAAGTATATTTATAAAAAACAACTTCTTAAAATCTACTTTTTATGATTTTTAGTTAGGGTCTTGCTAAGAAACTATAAAGTAAACTATAAAGTAACCCAAAATTGTATAAACAAAAATTTCCTTTACATATTTGAAAGGGAAATTTTTAAACATATAATTAAAATTTGTCTAAAATCTACTACCTATTAGTTTTAACTACGGCCTTACTAAGAAAATTTTAAATTTAAAAGGTCGACTGGTATAGTGATAAGGAAATGTTTTCTAGTAAAAATAGTTTGCTTTACTAATTGTAGACGAACTTATAAGATTTATAATCGAATTTAAATAAAATATTTTCCATACATTTTTCTTGGCAAGGCTTTTAAAATTATTTTCTGTTTCTTAAAACTGTTTGCTGGTTTATTTAATATTATTTAAAATACACTGAATTTTATAATATGGCAACAGTTGCCATGTTAATATCACACAATTATCAAGTTAAACAAAAACAATCATCCTTTTACAAACGATTTCTCATACTCCATGCCAAATAGATCACACCTATATACACACAGAGAAAGCGAACATAGTAACGCATATTACATTGACATTTTACCGCCGTCGGTTGTCATTGACATCATAACACTACAATTATACACAACACACACAATCGCTTCCAAATTTAAGTGGGGTGTTTGATAATTTTATAAATCAACTGCAAGCCAAAAATACGAGAAACTAAAATTTGAAGAAACATTTTTTTTAATCTACAGCAAAAACAAAAGATTTTTATAAAACTATAATTTTTGGCCCGTCAATAAAAAATAAGCTGACCGCATTTCGCATTTTTTACAAAAGTGTCTTTTATACAAAACTTAGCAATAGTTTTTTAACACAAACTATTTTTAATAAATTTCAACTCATTATGGACCAAATGTTTAACCCAGTAATTTTGAACTGATATACTTTTTAAAAGATAAAGATTATTAAAGGGTTTAAACCCCCTAAATGAACTCAACATCTTCACTAAAATGGTAGATAAAAAAACTGTAGATATTTATATACAGAGTTGCCAAATAATCTTTTAATAATCTCGATGTGACTTTTTTTTAACAAATTATATAAAAATATAAAAAACGTAAGTTTTTATAGTTTCAAATGTCATAATGATCAGTAAATACGGAAATATATTTTGCTGCCAAAAAATTAATTCGTCGATAGTATTAAATTTTTAAAAATCTGGCCGAAGGGATCATGCCCTTTTTAAATGGACAAAAACGAAAATAAGCCAAAATTGAATACGTTTTTGCTCAAAACATAATTAATAATTAGGTTTTTATGGAAATACAACTTCACTTATAATAATTAAAATGTCAGGGTTGCCATATGCCTCCTTTTAAAAAATTTTTAAGAACCACCATATTTTTCCAAAAAAAAAAAAATCAAAAATCGGTTAACTTGAAAAAAAAACTTAAGTTTCATATATTTTACTATGAAGATTTGTCGATTAAATTAAGAAAAATTTAAATTTTTGAAATAGGATTAAATTTTTGTTAAAATTTCAATTTTGGTAACTAATAGACTTGGGCAATTTAGTTCGTTTGAGTAAGCGCTCTTTCTAATTTAATTGATCTCAATGAACTAGGTCGTTCTTATAGTTAAATCGATCTTTGACAATTTCGTTTATCGCTCCTTAGATCGTTTGTCTTATAACTTTTAGTCGAACTATTCATATTAGACACTTCTTATTAACATTAAAAAAAGTTGAGCTGGAAACATCGAAAAAAAACAATATTAAACTCAAAAGCAACATAAAGAAAAGAAATATTATTCAAATGACAAAAAAGAACGAAAAGAGCGAAATACCTAAAGGAGCTGAAAATTGCGAACTAGCTTACTAGTTCACAGTAAAGAATAGTTCAATTGAACTAGGTCGTTCTCGAACTACACAACTCTAGTAACTAATATATTTGGTAACACAATTACAAACGTTTCTTAATGATGCTTTGTTTTATATCTTTGCAAAGTTTGGCTGCAAAATGACCAGCAGATCTATGGCGTTTTCTTAATGACTAGTTTCAAAGTAATTTCAGTCTAGACCAAATACTTCACAAATAGCCCACCTATATAGTACAGCAAACACGAGTACGAACAATTTGTTTTCGGTCTTCTGTAATTTTTTTTATTTTGAATTTTACTATTGTAATTTTAACATCATCAACCTAGCGTTAAGTGTTTAAAGTCATTGTTCAAATTTTTGCCAGTTCGTAAGAATTGTTATGAAAAAATATTTCTACCCACAAAACCAACCAACTCTTCTTACCTTTTCCAAATCTTTAACGCAAATGGGGAGGAGGACATTTTAAAATAGTAATAATTACAACAGCCATCATCGTCATCAACATTTCATAATTTCCTACTCCTTTTAGTGGAAAACACATTTTTACGGGTTTGTTGATATATTTTTGAATCAATTCAACCCAATACCTCTACTCTTGTTGTAAATTCATCAGCCTGTGTATGGTGTTTATGTAGTTTTTTTTTGGAACAAATTTTAACATTACAAATATTTGTTGCCTATTGTTGTGCAGGTGCTGTTTTTTTTTTTTTTTTTTTTCGTTTATCTGGTTGTTTTTATTGTTGCTGTTACTATGATTACTCTAAAGGCACAATAGGTCAAGATTTCGCAAAAAGAAATAAGATTTTAGAAACATTTTATACAAATTTCGTTGAATAAGAAAAAATTGAGCAAATACATAAAAAAAATGTAAAACAAACATAATTTAAGAAATTGTTGTTCTATTTATTAGACTTTAAAAAATTTTCGGAAAAAGGTGTTTTTTTTTTTAAATCATCATATCCTGACAATATAATTATTATAAGAGTAGTTGTATTTCAATAAAAACAGAACAGTCTTTTCGTTTTGATCTAAAACGAAATAAGTTTTGGAATTTTTTCAACTTTAGACATATATTCATGCTCCGATCTATCAGATTTACATAAATTACATACTTACTCAATAATATGCCAACCAAAAATATCAAGATTTAGTAATTCATATATTTTTAAACAAATTGATTTTTTTCTTATAAATATTTGGCAGCCCTGAAATAATGGAAATACTAAACTGCTAAACCCAGATTATACAGCTAATAAGGGTTATATTTTCGATCGCCAATTATAAGTAGCAAACAATATCTATAAACTATAAAAACTATTAGAACTTACAATATTGTTGTTGGTGCAAGATTTAGAGAAAAAAATTTAGGATCACTTAAAATTAAAAAAAAAATGTGTTTTTGCAAAAAAAAAAACATTGAAAAAGTTTAAGCAAAAATAAAATTAATAATAAGGAATTTTTTAACAAAAGTGGATAAAATTTGGAATCACTTAGTATTAGGGTAAAAACAATTAATAAAATAACTTGTGAAAAAACTGCAAAAAATTAAAATAGAGATAGAGACACAAACGGATTTGCGGATTGCGATATTTCAGATTTTAATCTTCTAATAAATATAACTAGAATATCGTTACTCAATCACTCACTGACTGACGACTGAAAGGGTAAGTTTCTGCCTTATCGTCCCATTGCTAAAGATATCTTGTGACTCACTGAAGGTGAAGCATTTTTTTTTATAAAATTTTGTTATAATTAGGTTTCAAAAGATGAAACGCTCAAAAAGTTTCGCAAAGCCTTTAAGCTGAAAATCTAGAATTTAAAATTGTAGCATCTACTACTAAAGGTTTAACAAGTTTATTAAAATAGACATTTTTTGAAAAATAATTCAATTTTCTTCTAAATATATTCCGATATATAAAACTAAAGGTAACGAAGTATCGTTCATTTAAGCTCCTAATAATAATAAAGATCTAAAAAGCCGAAATTTGGGATCACTTGAAATTAATACCAGAATCTTATTTTTTCCAGCAAAAATTTAAATTGAAAAGCTTAAACAAATATATATTCACTCAAAACCATACAATTTTTTTTCTTAAAATATGTATGTATATTATTTGTATATATACAGTGTATCTGGTGGGAATCGAACCCACGACCCACTGATAAGCCAGCACGCTACCAACCAGCCTACCGGGGCACACTATTTGTATTTATATTTATGGTGGACTTTAAAGATGGATATTAATTTCAAAAATGTAAGCCTTTAATTTGACTACTATAAATTCCTGACCCATAGTCTTTTGCTATTATCAAACATACGCTGGATATTGTTTTATAACTAAAATTTGTTAATGGTATTTGAATATTGGTTGCTCATGGTATCCAAACATTTAACCAACCAAACACATTCCAACCAAACCAACCATCGAAGCATTGTATTGAACGACCAAACGAACGAACGACCGACCGACCATCCTCTTATCCATCCATCTATACATTTATTCATAGTTATTGTTTGTAATTTGATAAAGGAATATTTACAAGGCATCCGTTTAACTCTTTAGTCTGAAATTGTATGAAATCACTTGAAATTAATTACAGTTTGAATTGCACAGCATGTTGTATGTATTTGTTTAATATTATATGTGTGTGTGTGTTGGTTGATGTTGTTTGGAAAATCTACTTTACTATGTAAAAATACACATTGTGTTATTATGAAATTTATAATCAACTAATAGGGTAAAATTTGTTTAAAAGAAAAAAACGCAAAAACAAAAAAAAAAAAAAAAAGAACCATCAACATCATTTACATACAACAAAAATTAAATGAAATGAGAGTTGTTATTATTAAGCCATTTTAATAATGTGGCTGTAAAATTAATATGATTTATTACTGTTCAAAAAGTGCAAAACAAAAACAAAATATTGAAAATTTATTAATGGAATTTATGGAAAAGAAATTTAATTTGGAAATTTAATTAATTTTTTTTAAAGAAAAAAATCATTTACTTAAAAGAAGCTAAATTTCTTTTTATACATTTTTTTTAAGAATTTAATTTGTTAGATTTTATAACATAATTTTTGACAATATGTTGGTTCCTATCTAAATTTTAGAGAACTGGTTAGATCCGCATCTGCTCCAGATCAAGCTCTTTTACCACTATTAACGATTTGACGATTTTCGTTTATTACACCCCCCAGTTTTATTGAAAACTTTTCCAAATGGAAGAGATCGATTTTTATTTGGAAACGTTAACCATTTTTGAAAAAACTTTTATTTTGATTAAAATTTCACAAAATCGAAATTTTAAAAAATTTAATATATTATTTAATGTATTCCTTTATTTAAAAAAATATTCAGATGTGGAATTCTGACTTCATCGACTATTATTAACTTACTTTAGCCTGGAATCAAAAATTACACATAACCTTGATAAAAATGCAAAAATGTGTTTTTCTAAATTAATTTTAAAGATTTTTTAAAAAGCCTAATTTTAAGAGACCGATTGCTATTTTTATAATATAATAGCTTTAATTAAAGAAAAACAATAAATGTAAAAAATTATAATTCGTGTTTGTGTATGGATCGACTTTTTTTCTAGGACATTTTATAAAAATTGATTATTTGGTAAAAAAAAATTAACAAAATTTTAATGTTTTCATTAAAGTTTGCAAAATTATCGGAAAAATATTACCTTCATTTGACAAGACTATTACTTTTGTTAAGAAAATATTTAACCCATAGTAGCCTGGAACAAAAAGGACCAATAGACATTATTTGAATACGTTACAATATTAAAAAAATTACACTTGATAAAAACAATTATTTTATGTAAGGGTTAATGTTTCCACTTTTGACTAAAACAGGCGCACTAGGATATTCGGTCCACCGTGACCGAAGAATTAAAATCGAACAAATAATTTCTTGTGATTTGTATTATTGGAGACAAATACTTAAATTTTAAAAAATTAAAAAGTCCAAACATGATGATGAAATGGACTGTAAACTTACGTTCATGTTTTTAGTCAACTTTTTCCAATTTTCAGTAACATTTTCTCTTAAATATTTAAGTCTTTAAGAGCGATTAAGCAAATATACTCATATCTCAAAATATTTGCTACAAAAACAATGAACTCTCAAAAATGCAAACAAAGTAAATAAAGCTCAGTAAGCGAGAAATTTTTGATTTCCTTCGTTGGCATTCTAATGTCACGTTCGTCACCGCAAAACAACATTTATACTCATTACTTCTGCATTGCTGGCAGCATTTCTTTAACACTTTTAATTTAAATCAAGTTTGTAGTGAACAATTTAATTAAAATCTGGGACATGTCAAGCAGAGTTAATTTTTTATACAATTTCAAACTTTGTCATGTCACCTGGTAAATATTTTACTTTTGAGTAGTGAAATACTGTTATTTAAAATTATATATTTTTTACGTAAACAGAGCATTCTAAGGAAAAGTGGAAGGATGGTAAAGAAAAAAATTAAAAACAGACCCACTTAAATCATAAAATAAATTTCATACATTTATTCTACTAAAAACTCAGGCCATCAAAATTTGGAAACGTCAAGACCCTGGAACTCTGGAACTAGAGTATACTCTTCTAAAGGTTTGTTATACGTTGATTCCGAATCTGATGTCAGAATTTCTCCATCACATTTTAACCTTAAGTTTTAACAAATTAGGTTTTTCGCTACATTCGGGATGTCATAACATCGTGAATGCTTTATTCACAAAACTTTGTATGTCATCTGAATGTTCTATCTATTTGAATTCAGCGTACATCGAACCTTTTGACCCTTATACTTTAGTATCAGGGTTGGAAAACTGGTTGGCCTGCATAATTGAATTAATTTAATTATCAATCTATACAATGTTATTCTCTAAAAAAAATTCACCACATAAGACTAATAATGTTTTTTTTTATTTTTTTTAAATACGCAGGTAAAAATTTTCATAAACTCTTTTTTTTCTCGAATTGTTTTATAATATCTTTCCCTCACTTATTTTTTAATTAAAATTCTTCAAATCCCTTATTACTATCTTCTAACCACCTTTACCAACACTTCAATAAATATTGAAAGTATTAAAAAAAAAAATTCTTAGTAAAAAATGAAATGCAATCCAAAAGATCAATTGAAACTAATAGTGACCACATTGACTTAACAATGTCAGCAAACGATTTGACAAGATAAGCTTTTTGTTTAAAGACAGCTAGACAAACTTAAATAAGGCTATAAGCACAAGACAAAGATGAAGTAAAAAAAAAACCAACACTCAAATACACACAGAATATAGATCAAAACGACATTACAGTAACACAACAACCCTACAGCGTTAGACAAAATAAAAAAGAGCTACAACAAACCTAATAAAAATGCCAGAAAAAAAGACCAAAAGAAATGGAAACCTCAAGAAAAAAATTCAAACACAAAGTTACACACCAACGAAAAAAAGAATTGAAATGAAAATCCAATGGCTACTAAGACAAAAAAAATATAAATGGAAAAAATAATAAAACAACACTAACTACCCTATATATAAACAACAAAATGACAGGAAAACTTGTTCGTCTGTCAAATGTAATTTATTCTACATCATTGAACAAAAAGACGTTTGTCTAACTCTATACACGACAATATAAAATACTTTGATAGTCAACTTTTGTCTTTAGTAGAGATAGACAGACTTACATGGAAAATACGCTGAGAAAAATTAAAGAAAAATTAATAAAATTAAAAAATTAAAATTCGTGTTATTATCATGAATTTCAAATAAAAATCTATAATTATTTTTTTCTTACAACAACTAGCGAAAAACATTGAAAAAAAAATCTGTCTAAAATTTTAAAATTTGCGATTTTTTGTGACTATTTTTAGTTTGGGGTGAAGTTTTAATAGTAATTTAGGGGCAAGTATTTATAGCAATTTAAGCAATGTAAGAGATTTTGTTATGTTGTGTTAGTACAATATTTGGTAAATGTGAGTTTTTTAATTAATACAAGAAACATGCCTCGAAATACATCAAAACACCAACAAAGTCAGCAATAGATAAAAGTGATATGGTAGAAGCAATAAAGGATGTCAAAATAAGAAAAATTAAGCTTCCCAGTGTATAAAGGGTAATGTCATATCATTACTTTTCCTTCTCCCGGTAATGACACCAGCGTATTTCTGCATTACTTTAATACAACTAATGAAGACTTATTAATAATTAGTCAGTTTTCCCATTAGTTCAATACAAAAAATAATGCCTTACTCATTATTTTATTTTAAATATAAAGTAATCAGGGTAAGAGGATTAAAAAAGAAAGGTCCATAACTCGGAAAGGCGAGCCGATGGAACGTTTTTGACTTCAGATTCGGAGATCTAGGAGGCCAAACTACTTTAAAAAAGTTTAAACTTATCGCAATAAGTAAACTTTGTTTGTTTTGTTTTATTATTTTCTTTTGTATTTGAACACAAATATCATTAGCTCAGATAGTAGATCGTTTGCTCTATAATAAGAATGTTCCACACACTACTTAATATGTCAATTAATCACTCAAATGTGTCAATTAATCACTCCTATAACAACTCCGTGCTTCAGTGACAGGGCTGTTTCCGACCCAGGACTGGTTCGAGCCAACATGGGACACGTCCTGCTAATGTGTTAAAGTTAATGGGAACGAAACTTGAAAATTTCTGGTTTTATTACTTATTTCTTAATTTTTTTATATTACACATTACCGTATATATTTCTTCAAGTGTATAGAAAAACTACAATCTTATATGTTACTACAGTTTCTATTTAATTTCACCTGTATGAACGAGCTACTCGTACATAGGAATATAAAACAGAGAAAAAAAAACTATATAATCGGATTGTAAATGTTTCATCCTAACCATATAACAAGTAAGTATGTTAAGAATTTAATGGTTGACTGTAAAAGCAAATAGTGTAGGAAAAGTTGTTAGTAAGTCTGGTCTGAATGAAAAGCCTACAAAATACAATTAAATGTATTTAATTCATCCAACACACACACACCAACATGTTCAAATGGTAAGTAGGGGGTTCTTTTGTGAGCCACAAATGAATTATGTTTATATATGTATGAGTGTAGGTGTTTAATAAGGAAACGGAAATTGATTAAAACCCATTAAAAAGGTGAAAGTTTCAATAGACTTCACATGATTTAATGATTACCCCCAGTCTGCACTTAATGCCCTGACAGTTAAAAAGGGTAAGAAATTGTATTTGTGTGTGTGTGTGTGTATGTGTTTTCTCTTTATATGATAGAAATAATTAATAACAATTTTAAGAACAATTAAATAAAGACCCTTTAATTAAATGAGAGTAAATGTAACGAGTTGTAAAAGATAGATTTTTTTACATATACTTTCATATAATGTAAGTAAACTAAAGTAAGTGTCAATGAGTAGGTTATACGAGGTGTTTAAGTGAATAAATTACATTTGTTACAAAAGTTTGTTTTGCTAGCTTAAAAAATAAAAGGAGTAGAAAACTTTTAAAAAACTCCCTAAAACGCTTAAAATTTAAAATTACTTTTGAACGCTTCTAAATAGTACCTTAAACATTTCTAATTTTTGATTTAAATACTTCAAAGTATAGTTCCCCTTTTCAAATTTAGATATTTTTTTTTAATAATAACATTTATTTTTTAATAATGACGCCTAATTTTCTATACAAAAATGTGCTGTGTTATCTTAACTAGAAAAAAAAAGTTTGCAGTATAAAAACTTTTATCATTTACCCCAACTTCTATAACAATTTTTACATCTTTTAATAATCCTTAATAACATAGAATAATGAGTGCTCATAGAAAACTCAAACTTTCTGTTTTTTTTTTTGTGCAAAAAAAAATATTTTGTTAACGAAAGACAACAACGATTTGTTATATTATGCCTAATAATCTATTTTTATAAGTAAAAACTCTATTGACCTTTTTTTTAATAAAAGAAATGGAATCTGTTTTTCTCAAATTTTTTCTTACGAAACTTAACTATAGTTATAATTTCTTAAGTAAAGTTTCAATGATAACAGATAGTTAGGAAAGTTGATTGTTTTTTTATTTTATTTTTTTGCTGATTTGTTACATTTTTTTTTTTTTTGTTTTTCTGACAAGAAAATATATTTATCTAGAGGAAATTGATAAAAATTACATCAACTAGGGAAATTGGGGTGAAATGGTAAAACACTTTTTCTAGCTCTTTAAACGGCCACACAAACGATTTTTAAAGTCATTCAATAGGCACATCTTACAAAGTGATTAGTGGACTAATTTTTTCTAACTATCATTTAGTTGGGTGAAGTGAGAAATTTTGCGGAAAATAGTAATAAAAAAAATTAAACAAAAATTAAAAAATAAAATACTAAATGTTAGTGCAATTTATGTTTATTAAGATATAGATACAAAAGAAAAGATAGAAAATTAAGAAAATGACGTATTAAAAGTGTATCATAGTAAAAAAGTAATCATCGTCCGAATGAATATTCTGACAAAAAGGGTGCTCTCCGATTTTAATAAAATTTGAATATGTGATAAATATATACGGGACATTTTTTTTAAAGTGGTCCCATCTCACGTGTAATGGTTATAAAGGGGGTCAAAATAGACACATTTTTGTACGGAAAATGTTTGAAATTAATGAAATTTTAATTTTTATACGTGGATTTTTAGATGTGGATACCAACATTGCCGATTCTGTATATTAGGGTTGCCATTTATTCGAAATTAATGAAACTTGAATTTTTTAGATTTGATACCAACATTGCCTATACTGTATATAAGGGTTGCCATTTATTCGAAATATTTAAAATATTGGTAAAAAAAAGCTCTTCGGGAAAAGTCGCATCAAATCCGAACAATTCCGGATTTTTGAAAAGCTCAGATACCCCCTAGATTAAATTTAATAAGCATTAATATACATATTTTTTTTATCTAATTCAACTATAATTCTTAAAAAAATGCGATTTTTAAATTGTCGAACATATTTCTTATACTAGCTTATGCGTCTCCAAGTAAAAAAAAATTCATCAAAACTCGTTTAAAAAAATTTTCTCTGTGTAGAATTGGATGGACTATTATGCAGAAATCTACATGTAATAAAATTTTTGGAGGTATACTTTTTGAAGAAGGATAACTAACTATCTTAGAGGTATACTTTTTGAAGTAGGATAACTATTTTATAACACACCGAGGAACATACCGTCCTTTCCCTTGTTTTAACATACACAGAGAGAACGAGTTTTCGTGAACGAGTTTAAATAAATTTTTTCGCTAAACTAATGAAAACATTTCTCAAAATTAATGAAATAGCATTATAATTGATGGAACTATATTTAAAGAAAGTTTTTCATTAGGCGTATGAAATTTTTAATAGATATAATTAAAATTTTCATAAAACTGTATGGAAAACTGCATTATTTTCATGAAAAGTTTAAATGGACGAGTTCCAGAGACACTTCATAGATCTAATGCAAAAATTTATTGATATCAGGCAGATAAATCTGTTAGTGTACTTTATTGATTCTACCAAATAGTTTCATTGTGTGTTTATACATGTCTCTTAAGTTAATTAAAAAACTCACATTTACAAAATATTCTACGAACAGACGATCTAACATTGCTAAAAATTCGCATAAATTTAAAAACTTGATATTTTTGGTGATATTAGTTACTCATTTAACTTATCTTGCCTTAAAGCGCCCTTTAGTGAAAAGATTAGCAATAAAAGTTAAAACTTTGACAGGATATAAATCCTGCACGGATAAAGATATTCTTAAATTTTTAATTTTCACTTCACTTTTTACTTTAAGCAATGAGAACGGTTTGTATAGGTGTTCATCTGCAGCATAGAATACTTATTTGGATCTAACCGACGCATTTAGCTGAATACTCAAATGTCTTAGCAAATTTTTCAACATTTATTTCAATTAAAATATAATTTTCGTATTGCCATATCTCACTAGTTAGTGGCCACCATTTTTTACTATTTCCATAAACTTTGTATATTATATATATTTGTAGCCACAAGAAAATGGATTTAAATCAGAAAACCAGATGTATCCCCAGTAGGCCGGGTCAATTTGTATGGAGGCAAAAAAATCGCTTAACGTTCAAGGACAATCGTATTCTAGGGATCAAAATAAGAAACTTTGCCGAAGGAACCATACCTCTAAAACGAATTCTGATGTCCCGACTTTTGACCCGTATTGTCAAATTTTGAAAAATCCCACTTTGACCCATTTAGAGTGCCCCAATCGAATCCAACCCAATCGAATATAATTTATACATTCATCTGCTAGAGCGTCTTTCGGAGAAGAAATAGAGACCCCAATCTTGGAAAGACTCCTCCTATTTTATGAAATATCTCTATCCCGAGATTTGTACATATTGCTACAAAAACACGGCTAAAAAAGCTCTTTTTCAACTTAAATTTTAACCCCTTAACGGTCACCTAGAATGATGATTTATGCATTAATCTGCTAGCGCGTCTCCCGGAGAAGAAGTAGCTTCCATAATCTTGGAGAGATTAATCCTACTTTCTGAAATATCAAAGTGGGCTTTTTCAAAATTTGATCCTACGGGTCAAAAGTCGGGACATCAGAATTCGTTTTAGAGGTATGGTTCCTTCGGCAAAGTTTCTTATTTTGATCCCTAGAATATGATTTTCCTTGAACGTTGAGCGATTTTTAAATCGACCCGCCCTAATCCCCAGTATAGCCAATATTCCCATACAGAAACGGACTTTCGGGAAAAATGCGGAAAAATTTTATGTGTTTAACCTAAAGTATCTTCCCACCTAGAAAGTATTAGTTATTTTGGAAATTAGTGCAATATTTGTTTTTTTTCATAAAATTACTATTTAAAGTGTAATTTTCTAATCCCCGAACGGTTTAAATCATTTTTTATTTCTAGTTTTTTGTCTATATTTTTTCTACAGTTTTTTTAGATTTTTTTCATAAAAACAAAAACATTTTTATTAAAATTTTTAGTCCTTCAATTTTTTGCTATTCTTTAGTTTTTTTTTTCTGCTGATGTTAGAAATTTTTTTGTTTTGTTACTTCAAACTTTTCTTAACTTTTCTTCTTTATTTTTTGCTAAAAAATTATTAGTTTTCAAAAAATTGTTATCCGTTGCCCTAGTAGGCAGTTAACCATGCTTTTTCATATTAAAAATTTTGTTTTTTTTTTCAATATCTTTTTTTTGTTTTAAAGATTATTAAATAATTATTATTTAATTAAGCTGAAACAAAAACTGTTTTCGATTGATTTATCTAAGATAATGTTGATTTTTTTTCAGCTTTATGAAACTTTGTTTTTGTGCACCATGTCCTTGTTATTTCTTATTTTTTTTTTCTTTAATATTAAGAGGTCAAGTTTTTATATAATTGTTTGCACAATTATAAGTTATTATAATGATGATTTTTTTTTTTGTTTCTGCGAAATAAACAATTGACAAAATATTTGTTTTTCATTAATTATCCCTATGTTTCTTTATTCATTTTCTTAACATTTTTGTTGATTTTCAAGGGTGATTAGTGATTGGAATCAATTAAATATTATTATGAACATTTGTAAATAATTGTTACCAAATTTTCGCTTAATTTATATTTCTTTATTTCGTTTCGATATTAAAAGGATAATGTTAAATAAATTATAAGAAATTTGCTATGTTAACTCTAAGGATTGATAGAAACTTATTGACCGAAATATTTGGTTTTTTATAAAAAAAAAAAGCTTTTCAAACCAATTTGAACACAATTTTTACGTGTTATAAAAAACAAGGATTTACAAAAAAATTATGCAAAATTATCTCCTTTTTACAGTTTTTTGGAATACTCCATAGGAACAAGTAGATTTTTAAGTTTAAAACCATAAATTTTTTACTCTAGTTAAAATTTTAGTATTTCTTCTGAAAGAAAACAATTAGTTTATATAACTTGCGTTTTTGCCAAAGTAAATGGTTACAGTGCGTATGAGTTATACTATTTAAGTAACTTGATGGTTACACGATCAAGTTTTGCCTATCAACTTCTAATACACTCACACTTTTTTACCAATGCAAGCACATTTTCTAAAATTAAAACGAACTTGCTTCAGATTTCTCTTTCAAGTGGAGTGTATCAACTTACGTTCAAAAAAACAGCTGATTACAATGCTTTTATAATTGTTTTTGTTTTTCCTTTCACAAATATTGAAATTGCTTTCAACTTGCGTGCAGCCTACGTCACAGCTGTCAATTTTTACATGTTTTGACAAACAGTATGTATATGTAAAAGACTATCAAGAAAATCTTGATCGTGTGCCTGCAGTGTAATGTGTGTACACCTAGGTGTATGAGTAATATTTATGTGTGTAATCATTTAAATATCACTCATACGTCTTGTGTCTTATCATTAAGGGCAAAAACAGTCAAAATTCATAGTAGAAATGGGCCCGTAAGTGAATTTTGACTCACACTCACTCACGCTTATGTGGATAAATTACGATATTACTCACACACTCACGAAACAAAATTTTACTGGACAAAATAAAATGTAAAATTTAAGTTAACTTGTGAATGTTTAATACAAAATTGCTCTAAATATATAATTTTGTTATTTAATTTGTATTTTAAAAACTCAAAAAACATTAAATTGGCGAAATAATTAAAGAAAATACATATTTAAAGGGAAAAATTGTTTGTTGTAAAATACTACTCACGCAAAAATTTGGCTCACGATCAATCACTCACGAAGAATTTATTACTACTCCCACTCACTTACGCTCATGTGAGTAAAGTTAGTTTACACTCACACTCAGGCGTGATTCACGTGAATCACCCAATATTCTGCTCACTTTCCCATCTCTAATTCATAGTATAGCAAAAAAAAAAAACAAATAATATAAAATAAGGTAAAAATGTACGCTTATAAAAAGAAAAAGTTAAAGATATTGTGAAAAAATGCAACTTTAAGCTCAAAAATAGAAAACCAAAACGTAACGTGTCAGTTAAAGTATCCTGCTATTGCCAGTTAGTGTGCAACCTAATTTTGATGTTGATGAAAGGCAAATTAATCATGGATGGTAACCGATTCGATGCGGGTATCGGTAAGGATACCACTATTTTCTTTTATTTCGGTAACGACATTTTAGTAGTAACGTTATTTCAGTTATTTCGATAACGGTTTTTTAACGTTAGCGTTATTTAATTTATTTCGGCATCGGTATTCTACCGGGAACGATATTTTTATTTATTTCGGTAACGTTATTTTAGAGGTAACGGTTTTTCAGTTATTTCGGTAACGCCATTATGCCCAAATTCTAATGACAAGCTAGTTTATGAAAATGCTTTGAAAAACAAAAAATATATGTAAATCGATTTTTTCCGGATTTTGTCAGATTATTTCGGTTCGGTATTTTAAGGATATTGGTATTTTTGTTTTATTGGTAACGGTATTTTACAGATAACGGTATTTAAATTATTTCGGTATTAGTCTGTTAAAAGGGTTTTGAATCGTTAAAGGTATTTGAGGGGTATTGCCTGCCATCCATAAAATTAATCCACACATTTCATCAACGTATGGAGCACAACAACACAGGCCTGTTTTAATTTTTATTTACAATCTACAAAAATTATATCTTTATTTTTTCAAAAAAAAGTCAATAAACAACTTTTAAAAATTATTTTGAAATAAACATCAAAAATATATCTGGAATTTTACGAGTTAATGAAAAAAATTTAAAAATATTAAATATTTGCAATAACTTTTTTTGATACAGGGTGTCCGCCGGGAAGGTATACATACTACTTTGTTTGTTTATAATTTCTGATTAAATGAAAGAAAATGGATCTTATATTGATAAATGTTTTATTTAATGTCGGCAGTTATGTAGGGAAAGCAATATCAGATAAATGTACGCCTCTGTTAGCCTCACAAATGTGAGCCCTTTTGAGCACATTTTTCATTACAATCTCACACATTTCACGCGGTATTTCATTAATTTCATCGCGAATATTTTGTTTGAGTTGCTCAAGCGTTTCTGGTTTGTTTGCATAAACCTTGCTTTTCAGATATCCCCAAAAAAGAAATCCGGAGCAGTCAAATCAGGCGACCGTGGGGGCCAATCAACATCACCATTTCGTGAAATAACTTGTTGTGGAAAGAGGTCTCGCAGTAATTCCATTGTAATCCTGGCTGTATGCGATTTGGCACCGTAAGCTCCAATGATTCGTTTGTGATTCGTGAATGATAAGTTGTGGTCCATGCTTGGGCCTATCAATTACAGACCCTCTTTCTTCGGCCTGTTTCAATTTTTATTTACAATCTACAAAAATTATATCTTTATTTTTTCAAAAAAAAAGTCAATAAACAACTTTTAAAAATTATTTTGAAATAAACATCAAAACTATATCTGGAATTTTACGAGTTAATGAAAAAAATTTTAAAATATTAAATATTTGCAATAACTTTCTTTATACAGGGTGTCCGCCGGGAAGGTATACTACTTTGTTTGTTTATAATTTCTGATTAAATGAAAGAAAATGGATCTTATATTGATAAATGTTTTATTTAATGTTGGCAAATTTGTAGGGAACACAATATCAGATAAATGTACTCCTCTGTTAGCCTCACAAATGCGAGCCCTTTTGAGCACATTTTTCATTACAATCTCACACATTTCACGCGGTATTTCATTAATTTCATCACGAATATTTTGTTTGACTTGCTCAAGCGTTTCTGGTTTGTTTGCATAAACCTTGCTTTTCAGATATCCCCACAAAAAGAAGTCCGGAGCAGTCAAATCAGGTGGCCGTTTAGGCCAATCAACATCACCATTTCTTGAAATAACTTGTTGTGGAAAGAGTTCTCGCAGTAATTCCATTGTAATCCTGGCTGTATGCGATTTGGCACCGTAAGGTCCAATGATTCGTTTGTGATTCGTGAATGATACGTTGTGGTCCATGCTTGGGCCTATCAATTACAGACCCTCTTTCTTCGAAATCATTCACTACACGATAAATAGTGCGTTTTGTTGGCACGTTGTTCCTCCCAAAAATTTCACCTAACTTTCTCATCGTCACAGTAATCGATGATTGATTTTGATAAAATGTTTTAACGATTAAAACACGTTGGTTTATCGACTATTTTTCCATAATAAATTTGCCACGTGTCTACTTCACGACTGCCAAATATGAACTGTCAAGACTAATGTTTACCAAAATGGTGGCAAAACCCGGCAGACACCCTGTATTAGTGCACTATTTAAAAGTATGATTTGTTTCACATTTTTGGGTATTATTTTTTTAAATAACAGTTATTTTTGGTCTCTGGTCATGGTGGTAACATTATTAAAAATTCCAGATATGAAATTAAATTATGTTAAACATTTATATTTCTAATTATTTAAACTTCCTAACTTGTTCTTCCCAAAAACAATTAAAATAAAAAAATTCCATTAACGTAGAATTTTTTTAATAACAATTGTTATTTAAAAAATACTACTTTTGTTTTATATAGCAAATACAATTGTACATACCTACCTCAGGGAACATTTAGCACAAAACATAGATATGAATTTCCGTTGTTATATGTAAATTTTCCAAAAAAAAAAAAAAAATCTTTACGCTATACCAGCAGAAAAAGTGAGATAGATAAAGACAATAAGCGCGAAATATAACGCCAATTTTTAGGAAGCATTAAAAAAACTTTTAGTGAAAATAAAACTTACAAAAAAACATTGAAATTATGTTTATAAACAAAATAAAAACAAGCAGGAAGTTTATCTTTTTTTGGGAAAAAAAATTCTAGGGTATAGTTAATAACTCAACAAGATATTTAAATAACGACAACAGCTCCCTATACACAATCATATGAGTCTTTCCAAGTCAACTGTTCTGTTACAGGAAAATGATTTATCTTATCAATGTCAAATTACAGTATTTGTTGCCCTATATGAGACAAATAAAAACCACTTACAACATATGGGAAAACAGTTATATTATAAAAATATAGTTCTACTTCTGAGATTATGTATGCAAGAACAAAAACACCGTGTATTGAATAAAACTAGTTTTAATCACAACAAAACTCGACCTGACGATAGATCAGTGCGCTAAAGCGATCTGTCTAACGTGTAGTGCGAGTGCATGTGGCATTAGAAATCAGTTTATAAATCAGTTTATCTACACCACGGTCAGTGATTGCACAGAAAATTTCATATAGACGCAATCGATAAAAAAAAAAAACATAACACATATTACATTATTCAAAAAAAAAAAAAAAACAGGGTCACTGACGAAGGTTCAATACCAGAAACTGCGCAGTCTGATTCAGAAAATTGAAAATGTACATTGTAGTTATGGCTTTTAGAAAATACACTCATTCTTCTCTACCATGCCTTTCACAAAAAATTAAATAACTTTTTGATTTTTCCCAAAATTGGGGAAGTAGGCATGGCTAAATATTAACAAATGTTGTATGTGGAGAATTTAAAAAAAAATATGTTTTCTTCTTAAAAAATTCAGAACAGTTCTGAATTTTAGGGTAATAGAAAACAGAATTTATCTAAAAATCGGCTGAAAATTTCTTTCTTTTACTTTTTTTTTTTATTTATAAAAAATTTAAGAAGTTTTTATATCGATCCAGAATATTATAATATTTGAGATGGGCAATATTCAAAAAATATTTCCTTTACAACGAAGCCGAATAACACTATGAAACTTTCAGGATCGATAGAAAAATATTTAAAATTTTTTTTGTAAATACAAATATAAAAAAAAATTTTAATCAATTTTTAGAAAAATTTAGTTTTCTATTATACTAAAAATTTAGAACTAATATTTCTGTGTTTCGCCAAAACAATACTTTTTTTGTTTAAATACTCTGTAAAAAATATCAAAATCAACTAAATTATTATATTACTAACCACGACTAGTAAATGCCGTAAGTTAGAGATTGATATGATTTAATTTTTCATGTACTCTTATAATAATCCACAACAAATTATTTATAAAAAAAGTTATGATGTTTTTATCTACCCAGAAAATTCCACCGTCTAACTCCGGTTAGTTTTGGGAGAAATATTCGATAAATATTGTCCATCTCAAATACTCGAAGATTTGTTAGTAAATTAGTCATCCTGAACTATAAAGCGTATGATGAATTTTATTATTTGTATTATGTGATTCATTATACGCATTGTAGTTCTAACTCGCAATTTTTTTAATATAAGAGATGGACAATATTCAGCGAGTATTTCCTCCAAAACAACACTCGGTGAAAATTTCTGTTTAGATAGAAAATAGGTGAACTATTTGTATAAATAAAGGAACTAAAACTAAATTTCGGCAGATTTTTTAGATGAATTTATTTCTTTTTGACAATAAAAATTCAGAACTAGTTTCAAATTTAAAAAAAAAATGTGTATATTTTAAAATTTTCCATGATACAGTAAAATTGTAATGAATAATATACTAAAATTCATACCAAAAACTCATACCACAATTTGTCATTATTTAACCACTCCTGCTTGTCTTACTTTTTGGAAAACTTTAAAAGCTTGTTCCATTTGTTATTCGTCCCTTATGGAGAAGTTTAAAATTGATACGGCATACATTCTTCTGTGCTGGGCAGTTGATTAGGAAAGTCTTATATATATACATTTAACAGTAGGGAGTTACAGTTCACAGCTTTTACTATACAATGGGTAATTTTAAGACAATTTTTCTACAAAAAAGTTTTCTTCGACAAACTGTTAACAAACATTAGTAATAATGATATTTAACGAAATCACAATCCATAGGGGTTTATTATTTATTTTTTTTTTCCAAACTTAACATGTTGAAAATTTGCGACAAATTTGTATATTCCAAAAAACAAGAAAAAGTATAAAATGAAAATTTTTAAATTTTATAAAATAGACTATCATCTACTTATGGCAAAGTAAAACAATTTGTAGCATAAATTTAATAAGTTTTTTGTTTAATATTTAACACATTACACCCCCTTCCTATGCCACCCCCGCCCACCATATATTTCATCTGGTAACCAAATCTACAAGCCTCATATGTTGTTCAATGAAAGTTTTGTTTTATAAGAAAGACGGCTAACATTTTTACAAAACAATCTTCACAGTTTTGATAAACAACAAAACAAGTTACAAAATATACAACAAACAAACAACATTTCTTACAAAATAACAACAACAAAAAACTTAAAGAAATTCTAAACTTAACAACATCTGTTACCTACGCCTTTAGGCGACATTACTTTCCGGTTTCCGTTTGCTATATATACTTATACATCCATACAAGTATAAAAGAAGTAATCACACTTAAGTATGTACTTATTAACATTTTAATAATAAGACCAACAAGATTTTAATCAAAGTCCCAAATAATTTTTTTTTAATTGAAAATATATCATTAATTCCATAAGTTTGGGTTTTTATAAAATTGTTAACAGAACGACTTTATGCAGCCATAAAAACAATTCCGCTTTTAGATTTCTGAAATTTCAAAAACTCGCGATTTTATTCACATTTTTCATTTTTCAAAAACTTGAAAAAATTAAAAAACTTGTGAACTTTGAAGAGGCATAGTTTGTTAAGTAGATGAACTATTTCAAAAATGTAAAAAGTTTCTGAAAGCTACAGTTATCTACTTTTACAACCTTTAATCTAAAATAAACGCTTTTTCTAAAAATGCATTTGTACTGATATAGAATTTTTAATATAAAATTAAGCTGCTAATGAATGTTAACTATTTTTTCTAATTTTTTTTTTTAAGTTTACAAAATTTTTTCATATAAAAACCAAACATTTTTATGTTTTTAGGATCTTTTATTATTTTTATTGCAAAATATATTTTCATATTTTTCGACATTATGCACTTAGAAAAGCTATATCTCTGACAGGAATGGGACCGGTTCTGCGCGTTATTATATTTTGATTGGGAAAAAAAACAAGTTTTTCAATCAAATTGTAATAAATGTTCCCTGAAGAAGTCAACCAATGTGGGGACGAAATATTGGAAATAAATAATTATAATTAATAAATAAATGATCTTAAGCTCGTTTAAAATAAGAAGAATTAAATAAAAGAAGATCAAAGAAAACTTAAATTTTTTAAAAAAAAACTGAAATTGTCATTAAAAAAGTTAGTTTTCTTGTCCCAAAAAAATCGAAGTTCTATTTTTAGTAAATAAAGGGTCCGCCATCTAACGTTTTTTTTTCAACTAGTGCTTATTTCGTGAATGGTAACACTTAGCTCTGATTTGACAGATAATTAGTTTTATCCTTCCGCTGAACGAATATGGTTGTGTATACGGTTAAAGAACGCTGGGAAATATTGCCACATTACTTTAAAAAACATGGTAATGAGCAAGGAGTGGCCGTTACAGTCAATGGCGATCGTTATCGAGCCATGTTGAACGAATTTTTGTTCACAAAAATTGAAGAGGAGGATATTGGCAACATTTGGTTTCAACAGGACGGCGCTACGTGCCACACAGCCGAACCTACACTCGAAGTTTTGCGCCCTGTTTTTATCATTTGGCCACCTCGGAGCTGCGATTCGACACCGTTGGACTATTATTTGTGGGGTGCCGTCAAAGATAAGTGTTACGCCAACAAGCCAGAGACAATTGACGCTTTAAAGGACAATATTCGTGAAGCCATTGGTGAAATACAGCTGCACACAATCGATAATGTGCTTAAAAATTGGACCGATCGTGTAGGCTACTGCATGGCCAGCCAAGGCAGCCATTTGAATGAAATTATTTTCCATTATTAACCGGAAGGATTGTACTTTCAAATAAAAAAAGAAATTTGAGAAAATATTCAGTAGTTTTTTTATAGCATTTTCAAAAAAAAAAAAGTTATTTGGCGGACCCTTTAGTTATGTATTTTTTAAAAATATGAACGCTTTTAAAATCGCAGCGGGGAGTGCCAAATGCATTCAAAAATTGCTTTGGCAGTAAAAATAATTTTTACAGATCAGATCGTAAAAGTAGACAGCTAAACTTTCAGATACTTTTTGAATTTTTTAAATATGTCACCTACTTAGCAAACTATGGTTCTTAAAATTTCACAACTTTTAGCATTTTGTAAAATTTTTTGAAAAACGTGAATAAAATTGCGAGTTTTTTAAATTTCAAAAATCGAAATAGAATATAAAATAAATCGTATGACATCAGTTCAAAAAATACCAATTTTTTTAATGCTGTTTCCTGGAATTAATGTTATATAATTTTAAGATTTGTCTTTTGTAGCAAGTTATTAGATTCACAACCAATTTTGTTTTAATAAAATCAATTAACCAAATTTCAAATTCTTTGAATTTTCCAAGTTTTACTTTTATTTAGTGCGGAAGTTTTTCAATTTTTTTGAAAAGTTGCACCGCGTAACTCGGCTTTGTTTTGGAGAGTTATAAGTTTGTTAAAATGTCAATGCGTATAATGAATTAAATTATATGACCTATATATTTATCATACGTATTGCAGTTTTAACTAACAAATTTTTGGCTAAAAAAAAAATTAGTTGGTCTTATTATACTACAAATATCTTTGCATATATTTACGTTTTTTTTTCTCCAATACATGTAACATTTATAATTGAAGTATAATATCTTTAAGAATGTTTTATAAAGTTACAATTTTCTGTGACCCTCTTTCTGTTTCCGCCACCTGTAGCCTCCTTAGTTATTCCCAACAATATTTCCTTTTACACTTGTGGTTTAATAAACAATTTTTGTTATTTTTTTTTTTATTCGTTTATTTTAATATGATGAGGTTGCCTTTAGAGAAAAAACAACTCACAATATGCGTCCACATGTTGTGGTTGCTTATTAGGAGTAATTTCATATTATATTTTCTTGTAACATATTTGTTTGTATTTTGTTCATCATGTTTTTTTCCTACTACAACACCTTGTGCTCTTAATTTTCATAATTTTTGCACAATTTTCTTACACATCGTTTAACATATTATAATTTAATAACTTACAAAAGAAAAGTGGCAAAAAAAAGTTTCGAAGAATATTAATGGTGTTGGACAATTTATTTTTTTGTTTAAGAAAATTAATACAAAGATATAAAAAGAACGTTTTTATAACCGATAAGGTGTTGAAAACAATAAATATTTCGATAATTAATTTTGTTGACAAAAAATATGTATAGAGAAATGTTATACATGTTATATTGTTATATATAAATAAATATCACTCATACGCCATATAACAACCTAATTAATATTGCTCATACGTAAATAATAAATCTAGCTTTAATTGTTTATATCGTTAATGGGTTTTTTTCGAATAAATAATAACAGTTAAATATAGGTATATAAATCATACATGGGACTAATGAGTTGAATATTTCCATTTTATATCAACGACAAATTTTTTGTCATCATTATTTGCATCACCTGTTTAGATTAACTCAGTAAGTGCAAGTCATAGATCCATTAGGCACGTTTAATTAAACCTTGCGAATATGTGGATTTCCAAGACAATTGTCCAGCTAAAAAAAATATGTTGAATCAATGTCAAACTTACAAAATTTCTTTTTTCTATGTCAGACGAATAAAAAATTAAGCAACTTTTGAAATTTTTACAAAAAGTGGTTTCCAAATATAAAAAGGATTATTTGTGGAGAATTAAAAAAAAAATTCGCACGACTAGGTTGTATGAATGTTTGATGTTTTGCATGGTATTGTCACTTCTTTCAAAATGTGTTCTGATGATGGTAACCTAGAAAATTCCCGAAATAGCTCTATCAACACATTCCTGAAAGTGATCAATTAATAAATTTGAAAACAAAAACTCTATAGGTTGTTTGTTAGGACAATATCCTAATAAAGAAATATACAGCATGGCCTCGAAATTAAATAATTTTCATTTTCATTGCACAATTAAAGGTCGAAAGAATAGATAATTTTTATTTTTAATAAAAATTATATCAAACTGTTAAAAAAAATATTAAGCCCAATTTTAAATAGTTTTGAAAATTTTCCATATATTTGAATAGCTCAATAAATTTTCGTTCAAAATTTGTCAAAAAAAAAATCGCTTAAAAATGTATCTTTTTAGTTTTTTAGTAAGTAAAGTCCTAGAAAAAAACTTTATAACAATAATTTCAGATTTTGGAGCACGGTTATAACGAACTCGTAGATTCCTGACAACTTAGTTCGTTATAAGCGAAGTTCGTTATAATAAATATTTTTGCGTGATAAACATTTTCCAAAAATTATTCAAATTATAGGATTTTTTTTTATTTCCCCTAGTTTTTTTTTTACATTGAACCAACACTCAGGGGATGCCCCCTACTAATGCAGGAAAGAGGAAAGAGGGAGTAGTGTTTGTGGACATTTGACTTGAATTTTTCTAAATTGTAATTTTGCAGGGAAGACCTCTGCAGGGAGAGAATTCCACATACGGGTAGTGCGACTTAAAAACTCTGTAATGCGTTGTGCGATTTGCCGGGCTATAGATAACAAACGGATGAGATCTACTTGATAAGCGGGTGGTACAAACAGAGACCCGGTCCCTCGGGATGAGACGGTTTATCTCAGCAGAACACTTCCCATGGTAATATCTATAGAACAAAGTCACACAACCCACATTCCGACGATGCTCCAATGAGTCAATAGATTTCGAAACCTTACTCTCGTTGATAAGCATCAACGCTCTCCGTTGCACACGATCCAGAAGCCCCAAAATAGACTTTTAAGCACCTGCCCATATATGGGAGTTATATTCCATCTTCGGCCGGATGTAGGTGATATATATGGTAAGGAGATCAGATCGAGTGAAGTATTTCTTACACCGGTTTAGAAAACCAAGACACTTGAAAGCTTCTTTCGATACTTGAATAATGTGATCTGTTCAATGGACATCACACTGTACTCTCATGCCCAGAACATCAAGAGTACCTGAATTCTCAATAACGATCCCATTCATATACACAGATGACATAGAGCCCATAGATCTATGGGTCAACATACAACATTGGCTCTTACGAGCATTAAAATCGACTCTGTTCGCACGACCCGACTCTGAGATTGGCGAAAGATCATGATTGAGTGCGTCATTCATAACAACAATTATTCCATTAAATTACGTTTCATATAAATTTTAATTCTTCTTAGTGAAGTTTCGAATAAAAAGCTGAAGTTTTAACAATTTGCAGCGCATTTTTTCATGTAAAAATCTAGATTTTTTTAATGTGTTTATTATAAGCGTAAAAATTTTATGAAAATTCGTAAAAGGGTCAAAAAAACTAGTTCGTTATACAAAAAGTTCGCTGTAAAAGATGTTCCTTATAACCGTATTATTTTGGGACCAGAAAAATCGTATTTTTTGAAAATATTTTCCTATACTTAATTTATTTCACTAAAAGTTCCATATTCATTTTTGTTATTTAATTACATAAAAAAGCCTCTACATGCGTCATGAAAAATAAATCATATCATGTGTCCTAAAAATTTATTAAAACTTCATATCCCCCCAAAAAAAAGGGGTAACTAATTTCCGTCAAAAAAAATCTGTTATGGAAATTGCCTGATAACGGATATATTAATGACATCTATATATTTTGACAGAAAAAGCTTTAAATCATATTTGCTTAACTAGCAAAAAATCAAGCAACATATGATTGCAATGATAAAAAATAAAATAAATATGCTCAAAGACACTTAATGTCTTGACAAAACTGATTTTTAACTCACATATTTATGAAAAAGAAGAAGGAATACATCTTATTTGCTACTTCAAGTAATAATGTAAAGAAAATTCATCATGTTAATATCAAAATATAACTGGGTATCTTTTGGAGTATGTACCAGCATAAATCTTTATAAATTTTTTTTTTTTTGTACTATTCGATGCGTAAATATATATATGACACGTGCCATATGGCATGAAGATGTCAAAAAATGTAATGTTGATATACAAATTCAAATGACATTTGATATGTTTATGACAAGAAACAATGATGACAATTTGTTAGGGAGTGAAGGTAAGGAGATGTAAATAGATCCTTTATTAAAAAATGGAGTTTTAAAATTGATTATAGAAATTATACAGATTTCAAGGAAATTACCATATCAATCTATGAATATTCTTACAAGGAAGGAGCGTTGATGGGTTCCCTCAAATTGGCATTAAGTTTGTATATGTGATAAAGGGTCCAAAATAAATAAGAATGAGTACCTTTTTAGCTGTTCAATTTCATGTTCAAATTTTTGAAATTAGGGGTAAAAAATAACACAATTTTCTTCAAAGAAACAATATACAAAGTTGGTATCAAATGTAAGGTATTTGGATAACCTATCCATTGGTATACAAAAATTCAAACAAAGTTGTAAAACAGAAAAGTTTTGAACAACTTTGAAACCAATTATTACTCCCTAAATATGCGATTGGATAGGTATATTTCATACCAATTTTTTACTAATTTCATCTTCTCTATCTTACATCCGAATTTCCTCGAAATCTGAAGGAACCACGCAACAGACTTCGCTTGTTAGAAGTAATCAAAAAAGTGAAATAAATTGAGTCATCATTTATAAAAGCAAATCAAAAAAAAAAATAATCTCAAGATTTTTATTATATAATGAATAGAACATTCTATGAATATTCCCCAAAAAAAAAAAAAAATTACAAATTCATACTTCAAACTTCTACAATTTGAAACCCTTTTATAAAAAATATTTTTTTCCTTTTTAACAAAAGTATAAATAAACCCTTACTAGAATATATAACCTTTCAGTTAGTAAACTTTTTATCAATATTTAGTTAAAAAAATATTGCGTATCATCACTAATACCGCAAAATATCAACAACAAACACATTGTCATAACTCTATGACAGTGTAAACATTAAATTTTGATTGCTAACGTTTGACATTTAAGTGGGGAGAAAATTGCGTTGATTCTTCATCTCACACACACACACACATACGTATAAAAACTCATTCATATCATATGTCGTGGTAGTGGTGGAGTTGTCAACATTGTCATCTTTCTTTTGACATAATGCGGAATACCAAAACAACCAGTTATCATTTATTCTACTTGCTGATTCTATGTATTTTACTCTTTCACTCAAACATGCACACATATATACACATTAGGGATGCCAAACAGGAAAAAAAAAACGATATCGTTGGGAAAGGTTCATTTAAGGACAAAAAAGAAACTTACGATTTTGTATCACTAGTAACTTCCATTCGAGATTAGTTGATTCACGCTAGCGGCTTTTCAGTGACACTCGACGTTTTGTTGAATTTAAAAATAAAATTTTTAGTAAATTGGATGATTAGAGAAAAATTGCAACAGAAGTTCAACAATGTGCACTTTAAACACAAAAAAATCGTTTATTAAAAATCGATGAACACAAATTTTAGATGATAGATTTCCGATCATAACTAGTATTGGGTTTAGAACATTTTTAACATCAAAATTACTGAAATTCCTCTACGAAAGATGCACAGAGAAAGCATACTCGTGCTGACAATCGAATTTGTTGCCAATTGAATGGTTTTGTGTTCACATTAAGAAATACAAGAATCCTGAAAAATCCCCAAATCTCCAAATCTCGGAAAAACCCATGATTTCAAACAATCCTAAAATATACCGGGATTTCTGGACAGGGATTTACAAAATCTCGAATCCCGAGATTTTCAAATATCAATCCCGATTGGCATCCCTAAAACACATCCATGAACAACAATAACGATAGCAGCAACAATGTTTTTTTAATGTTCTTCTTTTTTTTCATATTTTTGCAAAATCAAGCAACTAAAGATTTTTCTTTTTACAATTAAACCATTTGGGACTAGGGGGACTTAAAAGACTCAATTGAAAACAATCTTTTTAACTGAATCCATATTTCAATATAAAACTTATTTAAATTGAAATTGTTGTCAAATAAAAGAAAATTTCGTCATTTAGTACGAAAGAAGAATTTCTCCTTCAAGGAATATTTCTGCTGGTGTCCCCTAAGTTAGTATTTTTGGGCTCCTATATATTATCTATACGGCCGATATGCCAACTAATCCAAACACTCCCACGTCTACTTTTGCAGACGATACTCCATCTGTGAGCATCAACCAAGATCCGAGGTTTGCATCCGAACAACTACAGTCTCATATTCATGAACTGGATGATTGGTTAACAAATTGGAGAATAATGTACAAAATGTGTTCACATAACATTTTCCTTTATAAGACAAAATTACCCACCTGTTAAATTTGACAATGTTAGTATCCCGCCAAATATCTAGGGATTCACCTAGATCGCCGTCTTACATGGTCCGACCACATAGAATCAAAAATAACTCAGATAAACTTGAAATCTTCTTAATCTTAATCTTGAAATAAAACCAATATGGTCATATGGCATTCAGCTATGGGGAACGGCCTGTGCCTCAAATATTCAAAAACTGCAGAGAAGACAGTCAGGGTTTTTACACCTAAACGTTGGCGCCCCATCACAGGATGGTCCCCTGGTCAATAATTATTAAGATAATTATATTTCTAAGTTAAGATGTGGAAACAAAAAATTGGTTATTACAATAAATTACTAAATTTGGTTAAGATTTGAGTATTTATTGTAAATTTATTAGAAAAGATTCAATAATAAAATATGAAGTTGAAAAAAAAAACAAAATAAAAACATATCCAAAGTTCAATAAAATCTGCGAGTTCAGCTTGGGATACCTCCCTTGTTAGTCCCCATTGAAGCTCTGACCTCTTTGATGACGATTTCAATTCAAAGGAGTCTCTTATCGCTCTTTCACTGTATTTTTAAATGAGTAAATTACTAAAATAGAGACTTAAGATTTTGGTGATCTCTTAATTAACTGAAATAGTTATTGGTTAAGAGACCCCGAAAACGCATGTAAGTACATGTTCGGAAAATTAGAAAAGGTTCTTCTATTTTTATATTTGTAATAAATTCTGATAGTTGACTTCCGAAATTAAAAGTTAGTTTTGGATTTTTTGATCTATTATAAATTTCAAACAAATTTTTGATAAAAAAAAAATGTCAAATTTAATAGGTTAAAATTGTACTTCTTTTAATATTTGTCGCCAATTTATTTTCATTTTTGCCCTCCTCCCTCCGATTGAAGTACTATAATGACTTTATTTGTTAAATTATTATGTATGGAAAAATGTTAGGTTTTTTTTCTTTATAACCCCTTTTATTGACTGTGAAAACGCAAAGAAAAAAGTAATAACCAGAAGTAAAGTGTTTGCCTGGTTATTTGGTTGTTTATAAAAATTCAATTTTCTTTTATAATTTTCCCAGAACATGAAAAAAGGGGTGATTTTTTGAGTTTTTCTTTTTCTGTAATAAAAATAAAAGATAATTGTGATATGGTAAATGTGTAAGTAAGTTCAAATGATAGATATTTAGAAAATAATTTTCCACACATTGATAAAAATTTACATAGTAAAGAATGTAAAAAGGGATCATATATAGGGAAATAACTAAATATTTATAGGACAATTTTATAACAAAAACTATTTGACAGTAGAAAAAACTGCTAGAGAAATTTTATTGAAATAATTTGTAATTTTAAAAAAATTATAACGTTAAACAAGAACGAAATATAAAATTTTCAAAATGATACCGATATTTAACAAAAAAATAACTTTTCCAAAACTGTTTAAAGTATAAATGAGAAAATACTCTTAGATTAGATAGATGTTTTTGGCATATTGGATAGATAGATGTTTTTGGCATATTGGGAAAATAGCTTCGGAAAACTGTTTAATCTTTATATTTATTTCAGATTTATATTAACAATTGTTAAAAAATAAAATATCATTGAGAAGTTTTATAAGTTTAATTAAAAATCATTTTCACAAACAAGGTATACGAAATATAAATATGAAACATTCCGCAACGTATGATTGATATTAAATTCATATATCAAATAAATATTACGTATACGTTTGTTGAATATTTCAAATAATTAAAAATTCAGCAACATGAGAGAACATGTGAAAATCTGTTTTAAACTTTACTAAAAACAAATTGCAATTAATTATATGTCATCATAATAAAAATATAAAAAAGAACTCACACATCCTCACAGTCATAAACTTCCTTCATAAAAAAAAAATAATTCGAAATAAAAGTTTAAATCTCTTGCCAACTTTTAACCAAATAGAATCATGTTGGCATTATAATCCTTTTATTAACATACACAATTAATTTTCTGAATTCACAGCAGCTTTTTTAACATTTTTCATTTTTAAACACACATAAACTTTTTTCTGCTACACGATAGAGAGAAAACAAAATTATGTAAAATTATGAATTGTGAATTTCCGTTTTGCGTAACATTAATTTTAAGCAACATTCTGTAAATATCATCACATTAAACGGATACCTTTGTTTTAAGTATTTTTTGGAAATTTCGTTTTTTATGTTTAACAAATTGTTTGGAAATTCGTTTGTTTGTTTGTTTGTTTGTATGTATGTTTCCTGTTTGACGGTGTGTGTTAAATATGATTATTAGTCATATTAATTGAGAGTATATGAGGCTTGTAATATTCACTTCTTTTATAATTTTACTCCTTATGTATGAATTTATGCACCCGAGTAAAAAAAAATTATATATCTTAAAATACATTATAATATATGTTGTCATTCATATCCATATATTATTATATATTGGCCTTTATAAAATGAAATATTAAGTATATATACTACACATAATAATATAAGATAGATCTATAGTCATATATAATAACACATTATCATATATAACATAATATGTAATCATATATGCTGTCATATAAGCTATATAGTTTAAGATATAATAATATACTATATACTGCCTTATAAAAAATATGTTTTTGTATAATACAACATAAGATATAACTTTATACGGCATTGAATGATATTAGATATAATTATGTATGATTCCATATATGTCACAAAATTAACAATTGAGTTTGAGATATGATTATATATGGTACAAGAACATTAATATATTCTATATATTGTTATATATATAACTAAATCTTTTTTTAAATTTTATTAAAAATTAAATATTTTAAGTAAATCCAATTTAATCTCAAAATATCTAACTTGATCCACCAAAAATTAGTTATCTTTTGGATCTAATTAGATCCAATTAATATTAATCCCATGGGATATTTTGGGATCCTAAATTAATATAAAATTGAATCCCCAAATTTTGTAATAAATTTTGATCCAATTTAATCTAGTAATATATTTGAGGGATCTACTACTTGGATATTTCTGGATACCCCAATTTTTAGATGAACTTGGTTGGATAAGAACAAAAAATCGATCTATATCAATAAGATATGACTTAATATTTGAGATATAACTTTTTTTTTTAGTCGGGTATGTATGAATTTAATATTCTAGTTGTGTATTTAATTAACGAGAATTTATTAAAATTAATGTTTTGTGTTGAAAATAAAAGACAAAGGTAAAATAGAGTTAACACTTTGACGACCAAACTTAAAATGCTAACGCTTTTTTAGAGTGGAGACTTGCGGGTATAGCTAAACACAAATGTTGTGCTGCTTTTTGACGCTTTACTGCTCCCCTATCGGAGAAATATAGTACTAAAGCTAAATCATTAATGCTGCTGTCCCTTAATGGACTAAGGTTTTGTCAAAGTTTTAATTTTGTAGTTTGCTTGAAGTTATGCCTCATCCAAAAAACTAAAAACAAAAACATAAAAAACAATTAATTTTTTGACTTTTGGTTAAGTGTGTAAGGTTCTGAGACAATTAGGCTACAATATATAGGTATCGTTTAAAAGCCGCATCTGCTTAATGTCGACCACAACAAGTTTTGTTAAAATCGTCCTGCAGGTAAAAATGGGACATACATATATCAACCATTCGTCGTCAAAGGTTTAAACATACATTTATAAATTATATGATGAATTTATCAAAATCATACATAAAAGGATTAAAATTAATATAAATGAATGAATTTTGTATTGGGGAAAAAGAAAGCTAAGTTATATACAATTATATAGTGGAGGTGTGTATTTTTAACTCTCTAATAAACAAGCTTAACTTAAACAAATGCGCCTTTAAGATTTCAAAGTACCCAGGATAACCTCAGTAATAGGTATTGGTATTACGAAACATGTTTCCTAGTAAGAAGTTTAACTCCTTACACTTGCAACTGTTGGCAGACATTAGTAACACAAAATGTTAAAATGTAATTATAGTATAACTAGTTTTTTTCTACATAAAATTTAATATAATTAAATATTTACTACAAATTTGACAATTGTAGCATAATATTCGATCTAAAAATTAAAGATTTAAATATAAGGTTTTTGATAATTCCTTACCTGCAGGTGAGAAGTAACGTGTTAGAGAGGTAAGTAGTTACCTCGATGGACTTGTCCGTGTTAAAATAATAGGATTTGTAATAGAAAAGTAACAGGTTACCTCTTTTTTACAAAACGTTTATATTTCCACCCAAAACTTATAAAAAATTTAATTTATAAAAAGTTTATTTAAAAATTTGTATTATTTTCAATACCCAAAATATAAAAAAAAAATTTAACAAAAAATATATATTACATTTATAATATAGGTTTTGTAAGGTGTTACAAGAATGGACATGATATTTTAAAAATAATAAGGTTGGTAATAGAAAAGTAATCACCCAGATATAAATTGCCAACCGTACCAAAAAAATAGTACTGTCAAACCACTGCTACTTTTGTAAAACTCACGGTGTTAAAAATTACCAAATTTACCATTAATATTGTACCAGAAAATCATTATTTTGTTTGCAAAGCATGTGTTTTGCCAGTACCAACCTCAAATTTCTTTGCCAATATTGTATTTTTCAATATTACAACCAATTAGAAGCAAATTTTTTTTATATTTTGTTATATTTCACACATTTAAATGTAATACTAAGACCGACGAACTGTATTGCTGCTTTTTAAATGTGTTTTATTATAAATATTGCTCAATTCAATATTGCTCAATTAATTTAATTGAAGCTATTTCAAAAGCACAAAATTTTTGGAATTACCAACGTTATGCCAACGGTGGCAAGTACGTTCAAACCAAAGGCTTGTCACTGTCAATCGGGTAACAGGACAATAATGTCACTATTGTTAATAACACGTTCTGCGAACGCATTTCGACCGTCGCAGACGCTTTGCCAACACTGTGCCGATTGTATTTTTCTGTCTGGGCAATTACTGACCTTAATTTCTTATTCCCAAACTTATTAACGGGTAATAAAAAGTTATGCGCCGACCGTCGCCGACGCATTGCCAACACTGTGCCGATTGTATTTTTCTGTCTGGGCAATTACTGACCTTAATTTCTTATTCCCAAACTTATTAACGGGTAATAGAAAGTTATTCAGGGTATATTTTTTAAAAATTGTATAAACAAACAAAATTTAACCACACATTTTAAAGATTGCGTTCAGAAAATATTTCATCTTTTAATTTTATCAAATTTTTGTAAAACAAAATATTTGAAGTATTTATAAAAAGTTAAAAAACCTTTTGATCGCGAATTTTATTTAATTTGCAATATAAAATATTTGTTTTTTTTTTTTAACAGTTCTACCTAGAGACAGACGTATAAGTTATATTTAATCGTTCGTGTTAAATAATATCACTCATACGCCTCAGTGTGTTTATATTACATATTTTCCATGGGGTAGTATTACCAATTTATTATCATTTATGTTACAATTTCAAACAATAAATGCATGGAATCTTTTTTTATTTAGCTACTAGCTGATGTACCCGGTCACGCCCGGGACTAACATTTTTTTTGACTACCACATATTAGATTCAAATTTTTATTGGATAGATTAGATTAGATCAGAGGGCACATGCACCGCGACCAATGTAGGTCTTTTGTGCTGCCTAAAGTTACCTACAGATTCAAGCTACCTATAAAGCCAATTATCCTTTTAGGCAAAATATTCGCGATGTCGGAAGGCGAAATGAAGCGATCACCTAGAAACCTAAGTCTCCTATCACAAAGCCTGGGACATTCGCAGAGAACATGCTCCGAGGTCTCAGTCACCATCTCACAAAACCTGCACATATCCTTGTCCGATTGACCCTTCCTGTGCAGATGGTATCTGAGATTACAGTGTCCAGTTAAATACGACGCCAGGGTCCTCAAACCCCCCTTTCAAGCGACAAGAGTCGCCTCGACCCCCTACTGGAAAAAGAGATCAATCTCTTAGCCTGGCGCTGACCTGGAGAGTTTTCCCAGTAACCAGAGATGTCAGACTCTCTCCATGCCCTGAGCCTTTCCCTAACATACCCCGCAGGTATTCCACAGAATGGTTTAGGACCAATAAAGGGTTTTCGGGCCCCGCGGTTGGCAAAACAATCTGCCCTTTCGTTGCCCTCATGCCCATCATGACCAGGAATCCACCCCAAGGTTAGAGAGTTGCCCCTCCCGAGCCTATTGAGAGTCTGAATGCATTCCATGACCAACCCAGACGACACCTTATAAGAAATTAAGGCCCTCAGTGCAGCCTGACTGTCAGAAAGAATGAAGATGCGAGATCTGAGCGTTCCCCTTCGCAGGCATTCCCCTGCACATACACAGATGGCCCAAATCTCCGCCTGAAAAATGGACGGATATTTTCCCATAGGTAAAGCACGCTGGAAAACTTAAGACATTATTATTGGATAACTTAAGACATTAAAAATATACCTATTTTACTCATATAGCGTATATTAATTATTATGCCCGTCCAGGAACCCCTCTACATACCACTCCCGACGCGCCGACACCACATCCCACTTTGTGGTGTGACCTATTTAAAATATATTTTGAAAATTCTTAAAGTATTAAATTTTTTTTGATTTGATTTTAAAGTTCTAATGAAGTGACTGTTTATCTTTTTCTAAAGAGTAAACAAAAAAAAATAACTTGATGGTTTTTTATATAGTTCTTTAAAAAATTCTGTCTTTTTAAAATTTGTGCGGAATCTGGTGCAAACAATTTGTTTAGGGAACATCCAAGCTGGACGCTTTAAATTGCATAAGTTGTCAAATTCTAGCGACATCTGTTCAAAAGTAACAATATGTATTACAAAAATAAATAATAGTTACACCATTCAGTTATAAATTTAAAAACAAATGGCGTGTAAATGGGCGTAGTCTGAAAGTCTAAAGTTTTAGTGAAATGCATTGAAAGGTTAAAAAAATGTTTAGCAACCACCTAAAGCGTTAATACATTTTTTTTTAAAACAGTGAGTGTAAAAAAGGGCATTGGAAATAAAAACATTTGGCGACCTTGCTTGCCTGGGATATGGGAATCATGGTCAGCAAATTTGAGCGCAATCCGTTAAAAACTAAAAATTTTTGTTAGAGACCATGCAATAAAAAAATCACAGAAAAGTGGTCGTAAATGTGGGCGTGGTCAATGAAAAGTACGTGGCGATCTTGCCTTGAGGATCACGTGTACCAGTTTTGAGCCAGTTTCAGTAAGAACAAAATGTTTTATCTAAAGTGAAATAATGCATCCAAAACTTTAAACAAAAAGTGGGCGTAGAAATAGGCATGACCAATGAAGAGTACATGGTGACCTTTGTACCAAGTTTGAGCAAAGTCCGTTGAAACATCACTATTTTATTATAAAACAACAACATATTAATATTTTCTTTTTTTAAAGTGGGCGTGTGCGGTAACAAAAGTATATTTCAGAGAAATCCGTTCAAAAATAAAAATTTGTATAGCGAAATATATTTAAACAAACAGAAAATGCAGAAAAAACAATAAATTTTCTGTTTGTTGAAATATTTTTTATAAAACCTTGGCAAACTATAATTTATGCAAGTCCTTAAATTTATTACCACTTTAACTGATACTTTAAATATTTAATTAAAAATTTGTTTTTTATGTTTCCTTCATGACCCTTAAGTTTTATATTTTTTGTGAATTCACTGGCTTTTCGACCTATAATTTACAATGAGTTTTTTGTACTAAAAAAAGCAAATCCCTTAAAAAATATGGCCTCATTAATAAGATACATTTCCACTACTATTATTCTACTATAACCCTTCAAACAAATTACAATTTTTTAAAAATATCCTTGCTAAGAGAATCACAAAAAAAAACTACTTGTATAGAAAATAAAATTCAATAAAAATCTATAGAAAAAGGCCACAAAAATATTTGTAGCTCCTTTTAACAGAACACTGCATATTTGAGTAGGCCATAAGAAATGGAGGAGTAAAAGCAGAACTAGGAATATTTATTTGCTGGAGAAAAAAAAAATTATATATAAATTTTTAATATTATTGAAATATTTGTTACGATTTATATTATAGCAAATATATACATAAGGCTGTCCCTTAAAAATATATTTATCAGTTGCTATTTTCATATTATAATAGTTGTAGTTAAAGACAAATAAATGAATTGAAAAAATTAAAACTGATGTTTGTGTGTGGAAAACCCTACCAAATATCGTTTTTTTGGCAAAAGTCTTCTGTCGGACACTACACTCAAAAAAATAAGTTAGTAGAAAAGTTAGTAAAACGTCTTGTAAATCAGGTATATTATTTTTTAGCAAATATTTTTGCTAAAATCGTGTTTTCAGCTAAAATTTTTGTTATACTTATTCAGCACTTAACTGTTTTATACTAATGCTTTACTAATATACTAATGTTTTACTAATTAATTTTGCTAAAAAAAAATTGTGCTGATAAGCAGATGTCGCGGCATGTCAAGATGTAGTAGAGAAGAGGAAAATAATATTAAAAAGTACAACTCTAACAAGACAAGTAAAAAAATCAACCATGAAAAAACATATACAGACATGTAGACAGAGTAAAGAGAAAGACAAAAACACACATCTTAGGTAGATTTGTATGGTTTCTTTTTCTTATTGCAAAAAAAGGGTTGTTTTTTTCGTTTCGTTTGTTTTGTTTATTTTTTCGTTTCGTTTCTAGAATTATCTTCGGCAGTTTCGTCATAGCATCATTAAGACAACCATTGATGTAAGTAGTTGAAAGAAAATTTTTGTTATGTTATATATATTTATTTCTATATATTTTCAGATATTAAATTAATTCATGTCGTCAATGTGGGAAAATTAAAATTGTTATATTTCGTTATTATAGTAAATTATTTTTAAAAGAATCACAAAAATATGTTTTATGATTTTCAGCAAATAAATTAACTAAATTACAATTTTTCTACAAATTTTTTGCGTTTTTTTTCAGTCTACTAAAATTCAGCAAAACATTTATTAATTTTTACCAACGCTTTTTTATTTCTAATCTACTAAGTGTTAGTAAAACTTTTGCTGAATCTACAAATTTTGTTGCTAAAAATCAGCTCGCTGATTTTCAGCAAAAGATTTTGCTGACATTAGCAACTTTTTTGCTAGCATCCTCCTGACTAAAATTTTGCTGACTCAGCAAATTTTTTTGCTGACTTTACAAACTTTTTTTATGAGTGTACTTAAATTTTAGTGGACTAAAATTATCTTTTTTATATGTAAAAAATATTTAACACTTGGGTAAAAAAAGTTTTTAAATTTCTAAAAGAAAATTAAACTTGATACTAATAATTATTTTATAAAGGGTCCGCCAAATAACTTTTTTTTTTTTGAACTCCTGAACCAATTGGACTTTGTATTGCGTCATACCTAGGTCTTTATGCAAAATTCGTCTCAATGATGTCTCCGAAATGTTCAATTGTTGAGAACGACGGTGAATTGATGTTGATGGCGCTTCATGCACACTTTCTGCCACAGCAGCAATATTCTCGGGTGTACGCACTGTTTTTGGCTTTTCACGCTTTGGTTAATCGATGAGGATGCCAGTTTCTTTCACTTTTTTCATAAGATAACGAACATACTGGCCATATTCGTTCAGCGGAAGGATAAAACTAATTATCTGTCAAATCAGACCCCCCGTTTCCCTTTTTTCGTTTTTATTTTATATTTATTCCAAAGAAACTATACAAAATTAATACCAAATTTAAGATATTTTAAAGACCTATCTAATGATTTACCAAACAAATTTAAGGTGATATATGTACATTTGTTTTTGGGGCCATTTTTGACCCCACATGTTTAACTCTTAAAAGCAAGATTGGTACGATAAAGAATTGCAATTGTTCGTTAATTTAGTACTCTATCACCAGGTGCAGGAAAATCATGTACTAAAAAAGTGTGTTTTAAGATATAACAAGCTCCTCAGTCCCTGTTAAGAGTTGTTTCTGATTGTAAAGGGTGTCCCAAGAAGAGCGCAATTTTTAAATTTTAAATAAAACACAGATATTTAAAAAAAAAATCGTGAAACTTTATTATATCGTAAAGTAGACAGAATGAGGTTATGTATGGAACAATATATCGTGCAGATGGCCGCCGCGGCTTTGCTGGCATGCACGCGATCTTTTAATGAAATTTTCAATGACCGTTTTGCATGAATGCTGCGGTATTTCATTAATGCAGCGTCCAATTTCCTCTTTTAAGGCTTGAGTCGTCGTCGGCTTATTCGCGTAAACCATCGACTTCAAAAAACCCCAAAGAAAAAATCTAATGGTGTTAAATCGCACGATCTAGGCGGCCAATTCTGATCTCCAAAACGCGAAATAACACAACAGGGAAATGACTGATCCAGCAATTGAATTGTTTCTCTGGCTGTATGACATGTGGCGCCGTCTTGTTGGAACCACATGCCCTCCACATTCATTTCTTCAATTCTAGGCAAGAAAAAACTGGTTATCATTTCACGATACCGAACACCATTGACTGTTTGCGCTTGACCTGCCTCATTTTCATAAAAAAAAGGTCCAATGATTCTTCCATCCCAAAAACCACACCACACAGTGACACGTTGAGGATGCATTTGCTTCTCGTGAATCACTCGAGGATTTTCCTCACCCCAAATGCGACAATTCTGCCTATTGACGAAGCCATCAAGATGAAAATGGGCCTCGTCACTGAAGATGATTTTATCGGCAAAATCATGTTGTCTCTCCAATACCCAATTAACGAACTCCCTTCGCTGTCCATGGTCATCTTCGCTCCATTTTTACTAACCTCGTACCTTCTACTAGCAAACAATAACAATTGTTCAAATGTCAAACAATGACACTTCGAATGTTGCCAGATTTAAAAATGGCGTTCTTCTTGGGACACCCTTTATATGCTAACTGCGATTAAGGGCCTTTTAAATGAGTATGTACTTTTCCAAGCTGATTTTGATAGTAACGAAGAAAATTATTTTAAAGTTAATTTGTATTGTTTAGTAAATTCTGTACATGCATTTCGCATAATTAACACAAATTTTTAATTATTTATATTAGAGGCATTCATAATACGCTTCGTATTTTGTTGAAAAATACACAAAGCGTATTTGCAGGTACGGAAATTAAAAGTTGTTGCTTAATTTTTAATAAAATTTGTTCATTTCTTTTAAAATTCCATGATTATTTCCTTACTATAATTATAAAATATAATATTTTAAACAATCAAAACAATTATTATATTTCCTATTTTTTTTAATGTTTGAAACATTGAAATACAAATACAAAACAAAAGGTATAATAAACTTTTAAGGGTTTGGCAAAACGTTTATGACACTAATGTTATAAAAATGCGATGTTTACACTAAATACAACATAACATGTTATAAAAAGAAAAAAATTGTTATTAAAAGAATTTTTTACGAAAAACTAAGAAAAAAGCATTAAAAATATGCATTTAGAGTAAAATAACTAAAAATATGCAATAAAAAGCAAAATAGGCAAAAATATGCAATTATACCAAAATATGGCAAAAAAAAATGCACTAAATCGATGCCATTTTAACGCTAATTCTTAGATTCGCAAAGATGTTTTGATTATCCTGTTCCCAGAGTTAAGGGAAAAACATGCATTTGCATAAATTTAATGAATCTGAGAGAAATTATTCAGAAAATTTCCTAGTGGGTGTTTTTTAGTAAAAAATGGAAATAATAACCCTATGTAGATCAAATCAATCAAGTGAAAACTTTCATAAAAAGTCCTGGGAAGATGTCGCTCCACGCACAAAAACGATTTATCATTTTTTTCAATTTTTTAATTACAACTATTTTATTAGAAAAATATCTGTTAAATTTTTTTTAAAAAATACACTTTTTTCATTTTTATCAAATTTCTGCGTAATTTTTTTATTCCATATCTGTATAATGTTGAGTATATTTAAGGAATAAATTAAACAAAGAAATAAAATTTTTAAAATTTAGAATTTTTGTAATTTGTAGTAAAAGTACACTTTTTCACAAATGAGACATTTTCAGCCAAAACTTTTCCAAAAAAAAAAACTCGATTTCTTCTATTTGGAACTAATTGCAATAAAACTGGGGAGTGTAAGGAAGGAAAATCGACAAATCTTTATTTTAAGGGACATCGTAATATACAAAGTTTAATATAAAAAATAATTGAGGAGAAGGGCAGGCATTAAAAAATAAAATAGAAATGATTTTTGGGCCAACTTATGGCATCCTTAAAAAAATGTAATTGATTTTTTTTTTTAAATGGTTTTTTTGGTTAGTAGAAAAAAAGGTTTATGGCCTACATATTGAGTGTGTAGTTAAGGTATTTCGAGTTAAATGTTAAGTATAACAATTTCAAGAATTTTATATGTGAACCAAAAACATAAGAAACATTTTATGTACTGACCTTTTAACAAAATTCAAAAAAACAAAAAGCATCCATAAAACAAATGAGAAAAAAATTAGAAAATTTGTTAGATTTTCAAACGAAATAGTTTAACAGTAAGCGAATTCATTACATTTATCTGTATACACAAAAAAGGTATTTCCAGCTTTGAAAATATCTAAATTATTAATTTGTAAATGTTTTTATAATCAATTCACTATGGTAAGAGGGCTTTTAACTTAACTACCACTTTTTACCCATATGGCTGTAAAAATCAACTTATTTTATATTCCATAGGCATTCAACGCGTAAAGTGTAAAAATATTGTAATTGAAAACCTCTATACATTTATACCAAATTCTAAATATATATTTTTTTCGGTTCAATTTTTTTAGCATCCTTGGTTTTTTTATAGTTTCAATTCAATTTTATAGATATTTTGTATATATTTTTGAGTTCAATTATTTAAGTGCTATATGAGTACACTTTTGCTGTTAAACGGAAGATAGTCTAAAAAAAATGAATCAACTTGAAATATAAATTTGCTTTTAAATTAAATTACAGTTAGGTTAGTTATTTTTAATGTTTATTTTCAATTTACGTTTATAGTTTTAAGCATACAAACACTTCAAATCAGAATTAAGAGCTATACACTTTAAAAATCATTTAATTAAGGTTTTAATATCAATTATATTATTGAGAAAGAAAAACTTTTGATTTAATGTTGAGTGTTTAACCAAAAAAAAATTAATGCGCGCGGATGAGTGATATATTTTAATGAAATTAATATCACTCATACGCCTTACAAATTATATGTTTTGTATAATACAGTCATTATTTATTATGCCATATAAGAATGATATTGTGTATGAACATAAATGGTCATATTTGTTATTACATATAAACATATAGTGTTAAATCTGATTGTATATTTCCATATACAGTGAATATAAAGGGTGCGCCATCTAACGTTTTTTGTTCAACTAGTGCTTATTTCGTGAATGGTAACACTTAGCTCATGTCTGATTTGACATATAATTAGTTTTATCCTTCCGCTGAACGAATATGGGAAATATTGCGACATTACTTTGAAAATCATGGTAATGTTGCAGAATGTGTGAGCAAGGAGTGGCCGTTACAGTCAATGGCAATCGTTATCGGGCCATGTTGAACGAATTTTTTTTCACAAAAATTGAAGAGGAGGATATTGGCAACATTTGGTTTCAACAGGACGGCGCTACGTGCCACACAGCCGAAGCTACGCTCAATGTTTTGCGCCCTGTTTTTGGAGATCGCATTATCAGCCGCAGAGCTGATGTCGTTTTGCCACCTCGGAGCTGCGATTTGACACCGTTGGACTATTATTTGTGGGGTGCCGTCAAAGATAAGTGTTACGCCAACAAGCCAGAGACAACTGATGCTGTAAAGGACAATATTCGTGAAGGCATTGGTGAAATACAGCTGCACACAATCGATAATGTGCTTAAAAATTGGACCGATCGTGTAGGCTACTGCATGGCCAGCCGAGGCAGCCATTTGAATGAAATTATTTTCCATTATTAACCGGAAGGATTGTACTTTCAAATAAAAAAATAAATTTGAGAAAATATTCAGTAGTTTTTTTTTTATAGCATTTTCAAAAAAAAAAAAAGTTATTTTTCGGACCCTTTATTAATTAATTAATAATCATACTCTTATAATTATAATTGTGGTGTAATGGTTAGCGCGTTGGACTTTTACACAGAAGGTCCCGGGTTTGACCCCCGGTGCCGGCAACATCAAATTAATATGTATGAGTTTTTTCTATCCCTTATACGTATCGCAATGTCCACCTTCGGTGTTCCCATTGCAATTAACCCCACCGAAGTAAAATAATGAATCAGGGCTATGAACCAAAAAGCTTCAATAAGTTCGCCAACTCTCCATCAGGTGGCGAGCAACAACTGTTCTAAGACTTATCATCTCGCGCAATTACAGTGTTGCCATGTCTGAAGCCCTTCATCTTTCCCCACCTTTCATCTCTATACTATCCCTTTCCAAAGAAAGCAACACACTAAATATAGGAAGTATTTCCTGAGTGTTGCCTCTCTTTTAAAAAAAAAAAAAATTATATACTATTACCCTAACCGAGCACTAGCTACTATGGCTTTCGGCGCGTTGTAGCGAAAACATACCACTGCCTCTGGTGAGAATCGAACCCACGACACCCGCACTTATAAGCCAGCACTCTACCAAATAGCCTACCGGGGCGCACCAGTGAATATATATATGATCGAATATAATCAAAAAAAAATCTAAAATAAAAAATCTTTAATATTAATTTCAAAAACACGTTTTTTTAAATTCGTGGTTCATTTTTAATTCCAGGCTAAAGTGGGTTAATAATATCCGAGTCAGAACTCCACATCAAAATAATTTCGAGTATATTAAATGCATAAATAAAATGAAAAATTTAATTGTTCAAAATTTCGAATTTTTTGAATTGTTAATAAAAATATGCTTTTTTCAAAAATGGGTTAACGTTTTCTAAAAAAAATCGATTTCTACCATTTGAATGACAACTGAGGAGTGTAATAACAAACCAATCTGAAAGGACACCCCAACCATACATATATGGTCATATATTGAACCATATTGATCTATATTTAAGCATATATGACCTACTAAATCCATATGTGTTTATATATAAAACCATATATAAAACCATATATGATCATATATATTTATATACAATCCCATTTTGACTAGTCATGATAAATCAAGAATTTCAAATTAAAAATGTTGCTTAATAATTTAAAAAAAAATGTTAAGTTTACTCCATTTTGTCTGGCATTTCTAAAAAATGTTCGTTTATTTTAAAAAAAAATCAAACACGTTACAGTTTTATTTTACAACTCATTCAATCTTAAATAGCAATTATAATTTTATTAATTTCATTATGGCCATCTATAAACATTTTCACATACCATACAATAAATTAAACCCATAAGATGTAACCACGCATTTTACCAAAATTAATGATAATCTTTATCCAACAAAATCCCCAACTACAATACTTGGTGAACACTTACTCACGAGTAGCAAGGATAATGATGCGGCCAGTAGAGAGCATAACAATCTATGAGTTTACACTGCAAGATGCAATTGAAAAAAGAAATACTAAAGTTTTGCATACAGCTAAAGAATACATAGACTTGCAACAGAAAAACCACTATCAGCAACCACATTTGTTTATTTGGTCTTATGAGCAGAGAAGCAAGTTGTAAATGTATGCATGGAAAACACATATACATACAATATAAGCACTTAAAACAAAAGCATATTATGCATTATCACGTCTACAAAGGATATAAGCAGTAAATGGTCAAATTTTCCTTCATAAACAAACAGAAAAAATAGCTAAACTATGGGGCGAGTTTAAAAAGTTTAACATTTTGTAAAATAAAAAATGACTAATGTTTGCCACGAATACGAGACTTTCCAAGACAACTAAAAAAAGTCTGTCTGATTATTGTGAAACTTAGAATATTAATTATCAGATATGATATAAATAATAATTAATTAATGAATATAAAGTGTATTAGATAAATTTAAAATATAAAAAGTTAACAAAGTTTAGTTTTGAATGTAGAAATGTAAAACTTTCAAATGAAGCATACCTTGACAAGAGGTTAAAAATGTATTTAAATAGAACATTTTAAAGAAAAATTATTTAGTTTCTGTAAGAAAAATTCGTCAGAGTCTAGGGTTTACTTCTTCACTCAGGGAACTTCTGCTTTAAAAATATGTAGTTGTTTGAGTTGTAATACAGTTTCATTATTTTTAATGTAAATGTAAGTAATTTGTAGAACAAATAAAATTTTTAACTAACCTTGTAGTTCATTTAAAAAAACAACTCACATCAAATGACTGTTTTATGATTTTACATTCATTTTTTACAGTTGTTTTTTGTTATTTAAAAAAATAAAAAAAAAAATATTTGTTTATTTTTTACTACCATGTGGTTCATTTTTACTACAATTGTTAGTCATTTTTTGAACATTAAAAAATAAATGACAATGTTAGTTGAATTTAATGAAATGTAAGTCGTCCTTTCTTTAAATGAAATTTCATTTGTTTTTGACTACAATTGCAGTCGTCTTTACCAACATAATATCCTAAGTGTTGATATAAAAACCCGTTGATGCTGAAACCGTTTTCTTTAGGGAAAGTCTCAACTTCTGAGGACTTCTCTCAAAAAGTTTCAGATTCCAAGGACTTTCCCTATAGTAAAAAAAAATCCAAAGAAAAAGTCTCAGATTCTAAGAATTTTTTCCTATAAATCATGAAAATGTTATTCGATTTTGAGAAATGTTTCTAATGAAAGCTGTCTTAGATTCTGAGAACAGATTTTAATTTTTTTCTATTAGAACAAGTTTTTAAAATCTGAGTTTTGTTCTATATGAAAATTTTTTCAGAAAATGAGATTTTTCCTATAACGAAAAGTCCTCAACATCTAAGGGGTTTTCTTTACCAAAAACTTCTTCAGAATCCGAAGTTATTTCTCGATAAAAACCTACAGTACTAAAAGCATTTTTGTGGTAAAAGTTTCCACTTCTATGTAATTTTTGTTAAGAAAAGTCTCAAATTCTTAGATTCTGAGTAATTTTTCTAGTGAGAAGAGTGTCAGACGCTTACACACAGAAAAAAGATTTACTATTTGCCAACTAAAATTCGGTTACTGCGACTCAAATTCGGTTTTTACGAATTTCAGTCGATTGGTAACACGGAACATTAGTATTCCCAACAAAGTTCGGTTAATTCAACTGAATTTAAGTTGTTAGACCCATGATATTTAGAAATCTAATATAAATATCGTTAGACTAACTGAATTTAAAAGTTGTTGCCATTAATACAAACTTTTCAATTCGGTTGACACTTTATTTCTCTGGGTATAGGATTTTTTCCTACATAAAGGGTCTCTTATTCTTTGAAATTTTTCTTCTGTCAAGTAAGAGATAACGACGTTTTAAATGGAAAAAATCACAGATTTTGATTGTTTGTTAAAAAAAAAAAAAGGTTTTGGAAATCTGAGTTTTTTCTATAAGAAGAATTTCTCAGAAACTAAGGTTCTCAGAATCAGAAATTTTTCTTAAAGACTAAAGTCTTTACAATCCAATGTTGTTTGTTTAAGAAAAAGTTCCTAGAAGCTAGTTGTTGCTCTTTAGGAAATGTCCTCTGGAAATGAGGAATTTCCAAAGAAAAAATTACAACAATTTAGATGTTTTTTTTTTGTAGAAAAAAATTTAGATTCTAAAGACCTCTAAAAGCTTTTTTAACTTCTATTTCAGCATAAACTTTCTAATAATTTTGTAAACATTCTTGCTACCTAGATTTTGTACGAAACTCCTAATTATGCTTTAAAAATTTTGTCATCCCATAGTGCATTCAGTAAAACCCTCTTTCCACCTTAAACAAATTTAACTTAATGTGCATATATCGTGCCATAAATATATAAATGTATGAGTGAATGACCAACTGAATGAGTGGTAGTATGAAAATAAGTGTGTTAATACACACAACTGATACAAGTACCAGAGAGAAAAAAACAACAAACTGACTTACTGACCCTTAACGCCTACAACCCACACCCCCACCCCTTCACCAAGCCATAAGGGAATGAATACTACCACAAACAAGCATATAAACATTGAAATTTTTTCATGTATGCTATGAAAAGATAAACATAATGAGGTTGATTTTTACACATGAAATTTATGAACATTTCCAACAACAGCTAGCCCCCCAGCTCCATCGTCCAGCAACAAAATAAATGAAAGAATGAAAATCGTAGGGGGGTATTGAAAATAAAGAGGGAGTGAGGCATTGATGTGTAATGTTTATTTGTATTTTTAACATGGCAGCGTAAAAAATTTAACAGACTTTTATAAATGTATGGTCATTATGAAATGGTTGGTCATCTTCTAAAGCTACAAACCATTCATGGTTAGCATCATTTCGTTTAATTTCAAGCAAACATTATTCCTCTCTGAATGTTTACGGCTATATAAAGGCATTTCTTTTTTCTAGGTTTCGTTTTTTTTTTTTTGTTCTATATTTGGTATCGTATATATTTTGTACGTTACGGAAGCCACTATATCAATTTCCGCTCGGATAATAGATTACGGGTTATTTTCTTTTTTAATTTAAACCATCACTCTCGACCACAAACATTTATAAGAATATGTATGTATATATAAACATACATGTGTTCATATAAGCCTGTGTTAGTAGTTGTAGGTATGCTTATTTCAATTTCATTTTAAGCTTTTGTATAGCAGTCTAGTTTTTTGTTTAGTATTTTGTTAGTATCTTACAACAAAAACTAACCAAAATCGTAAATTAGGTTGTAAAATATGTTGCATTAAATTTACTTATGTATATGCAACATATATTCATCTTCTTTTTTTTTGTGTAAAATCTTCATTTCATTCTGTAAAAAGCTTTACCTACGTGCTTTTTTGAATTTCAATATTCACAAGACATAAACTCATAAAATACAAGTGTGTTTGCCATGTGACGTGTAATAAATTTTGTATTTTGGTTACATTTTGACCTAAATAAGTAACTAGAAATATATTTATGTAAGATGGTTGAATTTTACAAAATACGAATTTAAATTTAATTTAGCTTGTGTTATTTAAAATTTATGAGCATTTAAAGAAAGATTTGAGATTATATATAAAAGAGCGTGTAATGGTAATGGCATCACTTTAATTGATTCGAAAATAACTGCTTAAAATATATTAATAATATTTTAGCAAATTTTTGTATATTACACATTTTCGTATTGATTTTCAACACTCTAACAAAATTGTGTAAATTTACTACTAAAGTTTTGAAATATAATATTACGAAATTCAAAAAATACCAATACCCAATATCTTAATATCTTAATATGTTTTGTAAACAATAATACACACGTAAAACATTTTTACACATAAAGTGTTTAAATTAAACACTTAATACCTAAAAATAGTATTGTATATGTATTTTTTTTTTTATTTTTGTTAATTAACAAAATTTTTAATTAAAAATATTTGTAATATATATTAACTCATTATTGATCAAGTGTTCCATTTTTGACCAAGTGTTTCATTTTTTACATTTGAAATGGCTATATTTGTTAAGTGGATAAAGATAATTAAGTGACTTAAAACCTTAAAATAATTCAATAGCTTGACTAATTGAAAAATTGATATCCTGAGTTGTAAAACAATTATTTGCCAACAATTAATTTTTGTATTGTTTTGATGCGACCTTTTTCAATAATTTCATAAAACTATAAAAAAAAAACTTGAGTATTATATATATCTGTAAAAATAGCAGAAAAATTTACTAAAAATTAGTTAAAAATTACGTTTTAGGAAAAAGCAGTAAAGTTAGCAGAATTTTTTTGCTAAATATTAGTAAAATAAAAACAGCAAAAAAAACAGCCTACTAAATTTTAGTTCAATTTTTAGTTGTTAGCATGAAAACTAAGCGCCATCTATTTGTGAAAATTGTTATTATAAATATAAAGACAACTGAAATACAGCTTTGTATTTATAAGATAAATAAAATACAGAGTTATACTCGTATCTGTCTTTTACTTGTCTTTATGATTTGCTTAGTTCCATTTGTATGCACATCGGAGCGCTATATGACAAAGACTGAAGGGTAATCAAAAAAATGGATATAATAAAAATATAAGTAAAAATAAATTAATTAAAAAGCACTGATTTTTACAAAGCTTTCAACGTCCATTCATTGTTAAAAGAAACACATTTTTTAATAATTTTACAGCGACCTCTGCTGGTTTTAATTATCAACATAATTTGTTTATACTATAGTAAACTCAGCAAAAAAAAATGTTAAATATTTTTAATTTTTAACTAAAATCTTCATTTTAGCTAAAAATTTGTTTAAAACTTGCAAAGTTGTATTACTAACAGCTTTACTAATTTTTCTACTAACTTTTTTATATAAATGTATTATATTGATGAGAAAATATGAAAATTTATTTGTCCGCAAAAATAAGTTCATAGATTGTACATACATTCTGAAAATCTATTCAATCGGACCAAGAATTTCTCAAATATATAAAGCCGAAATTTATTCCATTTTCAGTCAAAACAAATTATTTTAATAAAAATGTTCAAATTATTTAAATAAAAAAAAATATTGCGTTACCCATAATTACTTTTTTGTATCATTATTTTAAGTAAAAAGAAATGATCCCAAAATATTTTGAAATCTATTCTTATACTCAGTATTTTTTCAATTCTAGTAAGTACACATATAAGTACTTATTTTTGATTTGTTGTAAGCTGGAAAGTAATAACATTTCGTGCAAGCAATTCATTTATGTTTTTATCTATCAAGTGTAACATGTCGAGACAGCTTAAATGACTGACAACCTTGAGGGCCAGGTTCGAATCCCATTTGGGTACATTTTATTAAAAACAAATTTTGCAATAAAAATAAATGTTTTGGTTCAGATTTTTCGACATAAATATTGTCCATACTGGTAAGCATATAGGTAATTACATATTTTTCGATTTTTCGTAAGGAGGTTAGTAATGATATGTCATTATTTTGCGGGACATCCCCCCTATAAAAGTAATGAGATTTGTAATGACAATTGTAATTAATTGACATTACCAAATATGTACTTATATAACCAGTTATGTGGTAATGTTTTTCTACACTGGGTATATAATAATATAAATATATATACATTGGGTATACAACAATTTAAAAAAATGGTCAAAAACAACAACATGTTTCCTAATAATTTTAAAAATCGTTTAAGTTAAACAAATAAATTTTTCACATAATTTTAAGTATAAATAATGTGAACTAACTAAACGAGAATTACGTGCAGGTTTAAATTCAATGTTATAAAATTCAAGCTATAAAAAACATTTAGTATGACAACAACACTATCCAATATTGTTTTTCTTCTGCTTTAAAAATATGTAGTTGTTTGGGTTGTAATACAGTTTCTTTATTTTTAATGTAAATGTAAGTCATTTGTAGAACAAATAAAATTTTTAACTAACATTGTAGTTCATTTAAAAAACAAACCAGAGCAAATGACTGTTTTATGATTTTACATTAATTTTTTACAGTTGTATTTTGTTATTTAAAAAAATAAAAATAAATAAATGTTTATTTATTTTTTACTACCATGTTGTTCATTTTTACTACAATTGTTAGTCATTTTTTGAACATTAAAAAACAAATGACAATGTTAGTTGAATTTAATGAAATGTAAGTCGTCCTTTCTTTAAATGAAATTTCATATGTTTTTGACTGCAATTGCTGTCGTTTTTACCAACATAATTTCCTAAGTGATGGTGTGCGATATTGATCACTTTTTAATCAAATGAATGAATATTTAATTGGAAAATAATTTAATTAAAGAGCTATCAATTTTTAATTGAATTAGTCATTTTCCATGTTGGCGGAATTTCAGCAATTAATGTTATTGCATCGGTAGTGTTAGTGATTGAAATGGGTATTTAATTTTTTGTGTGTACATGTCCACAGGACACAATGCAACAATATAGACAAATTTTATAATTTGTTCAAATTATTTAATGTTTTTCTACATTTTTTTATGTCTTATTCAAAATGCAAAACTTTTGTGCATTTCTCTTTTTTGGAATTTCCAAAAACAAAAAAAAAACTCTTTTGGAATAGAGTTATATTTTTGTTCATTATAAATGTGGTGAAGTTTTTTGTAGCCAGAAAAACAGAAAAAAAATATTTGTAGTTTAATTGAAAAAGTTTTTTGTAATGTTCCACTGATTTTAATTGAATTTTTGAAAACAACCAAAACTACAATCATGATAATAATGTTGATGATGATGGTAAGTAACTACACAATTTTATACTATTTATAATTCAGTCAGCAAAACCATATAAAATGAGACATTGTCCAAAGAGACAAGAATTTTAATTTTTAATCGAAAAAAAAAACAAAGTTAAGCATACAAATTATATAATGACAATGATGATCTTAAAATTTAAATAAATTTCTTAAAATAAATTATTAAATAATTTAGCATTCATTCAACAAATCTATTTGTTATGCATACAATATACATATGTATATATTTACTCTGTGGACTTATAACTGTGTGAGTCCTTAAATAATCCTTAAAAATATATTTAAATATGTATAGAATATCTTAGTATTTTGACATAATCTTTTGATATTTTGTTAATTCATTTGTGTCATTGTTGTTGTAGTTGTTGCTTACTAATGAAATACAGCTTAACATATCCTTAAAATAATTTAGTAAATAAAACCAAACATTTCCTTAACAAATTAACATGTCGTCCCTATATAAACATATAATATAAATGTCCCTTTTATCTGTTTCTGTCTTTAAGACTTGCTAGAATTTTAAAACAAGAAACCTCCCTTAACTATCTTCAGCATTTTGTTTTTCTATGTTTTTTTTTTCTCCTATAATATGAATAATTTATTTTAAAATGTTGTTTTCTTAACAAAAAGTATTTAGTTTATTTATTTAACTTGAATAAAAAAACAATAATTCTATTACCCTACCTTAAAAAGTTTAGTTTATTTTTCGTATCCTTGCCATCATCACATTTTCGGTTTTAATATTTTAAATGGTCAAGAAGTAAAGTTTTTTTTAAGTTTGTTCTGTTTTATTGTTTTTGTAAGAAAAATTTGAATATTTTTCCTTATTGTTTATTATTTCTATTCAATTTACTCTGCTGCTGTTGTCGTTTTGTAAAAAGATCCTTTATCATTGGTTTGGATTAAAAAGTCTTGTTTTTGTGAGTTTTTTTTTTTGTGTTTGGGTCTTAAGACCACATTTACTTGAACATTTTTGGGAAATTTAAAACTAATTTTTGTAATAATTTATAAAATAGAAAAATAATTTATTATTGTTTATTTAGGAAATTTGAAAAGGGACTACAACCAAAGAAAAAATATAGTTGCAATATGATTGCGACCACAAAACTATGTTTTTACACCCACAGATGGTTGTTTAAATAGAATTTTTATTATATCAATCATAAATTACCAATGATATGGTTGCTTTAAACATATTATAATAAAAATATGTATTTTTATCGGTTACCATATTATGCTCTTGTCTACAGTCATATATTGTATTTATAATCATATTCCTCTCACTAACTTCAATCATATTACTATATAATTTATTAGAGTTCTTGTCAGTAATAATTTTAAAATTGTTATAGTTACGCCAACTATAAGATTATCAGTCATTTTAATTCTGGTTTAAGATTTTGTGAAAAGAAACTGTGAGAAGCAGTCAGTCCGAACAAATTAAATAATATTGAAAAAAAGGACAAACAATCTTGGTAGTAACTTATGCGGAAAAAAATTGCAAAAAATTTTGCAACGCTGGAAAAAAAAAGTACTAAAACTATTAATTTTTTACCGTTATATTTGAATAACCACATGTTTTCTCATGCTGCTTTGACAATTTTATCAATAAATTGACATTTAATTATTTCAAAATGTCGACAAAAGAAGAACAACGTCGAGAAACAATTTGTAATTTTTTCAATAATCATCATGGATGATGAGTCATATTTTACGCTAGATGGCAATGAATGGCAGGGAAGGCACTTTTTCGAAGGAAAGAAACGTACTGATAACAAAATAAAATATTTGGAGCATACAAAGTTCCCTAAAAAGGTTTTACTATGGCTTGCAATTAGTCCGCAAGAGATGTCAGAACCAGTGTTTTTTGAATCTGGATTGGCCGTCAATACTGAACGATATATTGAGCACTGTTTGCCAAAAGTGAAGGATTTCATAAAAAAGATGCATTCGGGCCTAAATGTGATCTTCTGCCCAGACTTAGCATCTAGCCATTACGCTCGAAGAACCGTAGAAGCTATGGACACACTTCATATACCATATGTTCATAAAGAGGAAAACCCACCAAATGTCCCTCAATTACGTCCAATCGAAGATTTTTGGGCTTATTTAAAGCGAAGAGTTTATGCTAATGGCTTTAGACCGAAAAATACAAAAAATCTGATCGAAAAAATTAAAAAGGAACTCCTCAAAATGCCAACATCGATATTTTCAACAGCTATGGAAAAAGTTCCCCAAAACTGCCGCAAAGCGGATCGGATGGGACCAAAACTTTTTTTACATTAAATTAATAGTACACACAGAGAAAATGTTTGATATTTGCCAACTGAAATTCGGTTACTAATACTCAAATTCGGTTATTACGAATTTCAGTCGGTTGGCACAACGTAATATTAGTTATCACAACAAAGTTCGGTTAGTTTAACTGAATTTTAGTTGCAACAACAAAAATGTTCAGAAATCTAATGTAAATATCGTTGTACTAACTGAATTTTTAATTTGTTGCCATTAAAATACACTTTTTAATTCGGTTGGGACTTTATTTCTCTGTGTGTATGTATTGTTTTTTTTTTTTAAGTGCAATAAAATTTATGTTAGTTTTAGAAAAATATACAACATATTACATTTTGTTGCAATTTCATTCCGCATACGTTATCACGAATAAAATGAGTTTTATAATACTCAAGATTATTTGATATAATATGATTTTGTGGTTTTCAACTAACAATAATCAAAGAAAAATTAAAAAAAAGTTACTTTTTAAAAAAGTTATAATTTACTTTTAAAAAATGTTATATACTACTACTTAGGAAAAATTGAAAAAGTTAAATTTCGTATCTTATAAAACAATAAACACTATAAGTTTGACATTCATAAGCACAGAGATTAACTTTATGTATATTAAGGTCTGCTATGGAAAGCCTCATATATGGCTTTGTTATAAAAATTGCCTAAATTATGCTGCTTATATGTCCATAGCAAAGATTACATAGATAACAAACTCTTATACTTCTTTTATCAACAAACAAATTATTTCATACACATTTAAATATTTTTTATATATAAGTATACCACCAACAACAACATCATCATGAGTTGTGTGCACTGACAGCTAATGTCAAAGCGCTTGAGTTCTATATAATCTATGGTACATAGAACTTATTTATTTTTGTTAAAAATTCGTGGTGTGTTTTTAGTATGTATTGTTAAAAATCTTTTAGTTATATATAGATTTTCTGTCAGTTATCGGATAAGATCCTCGATAGTATAGTGGTCAGTATCCCCGCCTGTCACGCGGGAGACCGGGGTTCAATTCCCCGTCGGGGAGATCCGATAATTATTTTTTTTATATTTTGTTTGTGTATTTTTAATATTGTTTTCGAAATTTTTTTTTTTTTTTTTTTTTAATTTTTATTTTAAAATCTAGACAATATTTAAAAGAATAACAATAAAAAATATAAATATATATTTAAAGGAAATAATAAACAATCAAAATGACATATCAGATACCGACAACATTTCTTTCAATAAATATTTAAAACAAAATTTTGGCCTTATTTGATATAGTATTCATAATTATTTCATATCTAATTTATGTTCTATATCAGTCACCCAAAACCATTAGTCGGCTAATGTAAAATATAAAACTAAATCCATTTAAAACTAATTTCCATAATCTTTGATAATATATTAATTTACTTTTTTAAGAAGGACTGAACTGACCCATTTAAACGTTTTATATTGGGTTAAAGGTTATATAAAAATGTTCCTTGTCTCACCTTATATAAACAATATCATCCGATGCACTAAACAAATTTGTGTGAGGGCCGCAAAAAGTGGTCTTCATATAAATAATAATAATTATATTTTTTTTTTTCATTATAAAAATTTAAAACTTTTACTCTACAACAAACGCGAGAAGGCTGTGAAGTCAAACTATGGTTAATTTAAAAAACTCATTACATTAAAATAGAAAAAAATATTTAAATTATCATCAGAAACTTGTTACTAAAATTTAGTAAAATTTTAGTAAACTCTTAATGGAAACCGATTTGCTAAAATCAAACTTCACATATTATGCCAAACGATTTATGAAACATTTTCATTAATATAATGAAATTTTTTTTACTGAGTGTAAATGCCCTTTTCTCTCCACCATGCTTAGATTTCTCAAAAAAAAAACCCGATCTAAAAATCTAGCCTATTAAATAAAAATTTTGGATACGTCGTGCCAATATTTTTGTCTTTACACGATGTCTCGAAGCACGATTTTTTAATTTTCCTTTTAGTTTTTGAGATGCGGGAGATATTCCAAATAAATGCCCTTTCGCTACTTCGATAGTTTGTTTTCAAGAAAAACGGGATCTAAATATCTAGCCAATTAGGTATAAATTTGTGAGTATGAATTTGAGAGAGGGACACTGGATGTGGGTTTTGAGCTCTGGTACCAATATTTTTGCTCTAGCTCGTTTAGTATTCAATATATGGAAGACTTCATGAACTATCCGAATTATTGAAATGCCGAAAGTCGGTATAGCTCTAAAATATTAACAACAGATCAAACATTTTTGGAATGTAACTTTGTTTTGGAGCTTTAGTTTCCTAATACCTCTTCAAACTTTATCGTGATATATTGCGATAAGTTAAAATTTTAATATTTTTTCATTAGTAAGTTTTCAATCGTTCAAGGGTTATTGCATTTAAAAGATAGAGCATTATAGGGTTAAGGGAATTTACAGAAAATATTTTCCAAAAAAAAGCAAATATTTTTTTCAAAAAATTTTACAAAATATTACGAGTATATTTTTAAAAAATATTTTTTAAAAAAACATCGCAAAAGTCTTAAATACACATGTCTTCTCAAAAACACATGACAAGTTTCGCTTTGGTAGCGCATATATGGTAATAACTATGTTAGTAATGGCATGCCACATAATTTGTTGTAATGTTGATGCAGTTGTTGTATTACTTAAAGCAACATGTATTCTCTGTTTACTCAAAAGGCAAGCAATTTAATATGGTAAAAATTCACTTAATATCGAATTATTGTAGTAAATTATAGAAACTGACACAAACTTTGGTTAGCTCAAATGAATATTAATCAAATTTAAAACTTTTTTTATATATATTAGGCTCAAACTATATTGTCTATCCACAATCTTTAACCTAACTTAGTCAGGACAACAACCGTTATTAGTTTTACCTAAAATTATGCATACACATTAGTGACATTAATTGTATATAAAAGTTATTATGTATTTAAAAACTTTTTTAATTAATTTAAAGTGTATTTTCAAATAGTTTGAAAAATTCAATTTAGTTTTTGTGCAAAAAAAAACAAAAATTCTAAGCCAAACATATTCACAAAATGACATAAACACACAAGTAACCTACAAAAAAAAATATAAGAGGAAAAAGGTAAAACCACTCATCTAAATAAATATGAAATTCATACAAAACTCATTCATAACAACAAGTAGTATATTCTACCAAGGATGATAAATTTAATAAAAATTTTATTTTATATACACGCAGAGAAAAGAGCATAATTGTATGATAGTTTAAGAGCATGATGTTATGCTTGCAATGCTTAACAATCATAATATGATCGTAGTAATCATATTATGATCTCAAATGACGATCAACTCATTCTTGGTAATCATAATGTGATCAGCCAGATCATATATATTATAATTAGGATAGTAATATGATAATTTCTTGTCCCCAATCATGTTCAATCACATTTTTTCTCTGCGTGTAAAGTACTATTTGGCATGCCAGTATTATTTATAATAAAAAGTACTTTCGGTAAATATGTTGCCAGTAAAAATATTTGTTAATCCTTTCACTACTGACTTTTTGTTTATGGATATATTTCTAATTTGAATTTAAATTTTTGTTAGGTGTCCTGAAATTAGAAATAAAAAGGTTTACATATACGCTCCCTTCTCATCCTACCCACCAAAAAATGGGTCCAAAAATCGAATTTTGCAACTTCTCATCCCATTTTAACCACTAAAACATTAGAACAACCAAAAATACTTTTTTGATTTTGTCTTGGTCATTAAATGAATCCACGTGCCAAATTTCGAGGGTCTAGCTTTGTTAGTTAAAGAGATATACCAAACACACACTTTTTCGGAGATAAAGGCTTACTAAAAAATAGGACTTCGTTAACAATTATCGCGACTATATTGCCCTCATGAACAGTTTATACATATGATGATTATTTCTTTTTTAATCAGACAGATCCTAATGAACATATTTAAACAACAATATTAAGTTTTGCTGCATTATCATATTTATTATATTTTTTAAAAATGTATACACTATAGTGTACAAGAGTAATCCAAAGGTTAATATTTTCCATTTTGATATGTCCCTTAAAAAAGTACTTTAAGGCCCATTATATATTCTCTATCTCCATCATCTCCTCATATAAATAATATAATGCATTACCTTAATTGTATTTGTCATTCATAAAACAACAGCCACACTCTTACCAACAAATAATAACAAAATCACAGCATGCACAATTATGCTTCCGGTTTTCTAATTTTAAAACACAACAATAACTCCATACCACAATGCAAACTCTCCCTCATACACCTAAACATACTTCACTTACACAAACACACCTACTCATATAAATAACTTTTATGTTAATTTCGGTAAAAAGTTTTTAGTATTTATGTGTGTGTGTGTGTGGAAGAAAAAAGAAATCTCGAAATATGCTACAATTGTATTTTTTCATACGGTACCATATGTAAATGTCAAGAAATACACACACACATACAAACATGGAATTTAAATTAATTAAAAAAGTGTCACAATTATATGTTAATGCTACAAAATGCATAAGCAAGTTGGGCTCTCTTGTAAACATTCTCTCGAAAATAAAAACTGAGGGGAAATACTTAAAATATTATTTAGCCAAAACAAATTTATAAATTTTTCCTCAAGCGCGACTTTTTTAGTGTTTAATGGCAATATCTGCATGACATGAGTTTGAAGCTTTTCATTAAATTAATGAAGTTTTTCATAAAATGTAATGAAACATTTCACTTTATTTATTAAAAATTTCATATGCCTAATGAAAAAGTTTAAATAAAAATAGTATCATAAAAAGTATGCAGCTTTTTCATTAGGTTTAAGATATGATGCATTCCTTTTGTGCAGAGAACTTCATTAGTTTAGTACAAATGTTCTTTAAAACTCATCCAATAAAATTCGGTCTGCATAGTTAAGTAATCAAAAAGTAATAGTACACTGACAACTTATATGCCAAAAATTGTCATTGAAAAGTTAGGAAATTGCTTTTCAGATGCATATTTTCTCCAAATTCACAACACATTAATTAATAGGAAGAATTTCCTGAGTGTTGCTTCTCTTTATAAAAAAAAAAAAATTCTTAAAAACTAAATTTAGAATTTAACAAACTTTATTTTGGTTTTGAAAGAGTTATGTATTAACCTCCTAAGTTTTTTTGAGTATACTTTAATGCACAGAGAGAATTTCTTGGACAAGTTTTAATAATCAATGAAAAATTTTTGAAACTTTATGAAAAATCTTCTTAGTTTTAATGAAATTTATCTTAATTAAAGTTTTTAATTGATCATAAAAATTTTGTTTTCCCAGTGCTTGCGCGACACTGTTTGAACAGGCGGACCCTTTGTCTGATGATGTTATCATTTTGGGATTGGGAAAGTACTTGTACCACTTGCTAATGTACCTTGCCTACGGTGGTCCGTTTATCTTTTTCTGACTGGGCAATTGCACCATTTGAAAGAATACAGCTTTCAACCTATGGAGCCAAAATATCAGTGCTAATTTTTTACTATTTCACCGTTTAATGATAGGGGTGAAAAAATTGGTGTGGTTGAAAAATATTGGGGGTGGGTCATACATTTGACTGGGACAGTTAAAGCGGTGTGAGAAAATTTTATAAAAATATTATTTTTGTATGGAAGCCCCCTTAGGAAGTTGAGACAGGAGATTGGTATGTTCTGATAAAATGATGGGGTTAATAAAACATTGGGGGTCGGTCATACATTTGTCTCTTTTAGGGGCAACATTGGGACAGTTTGAGCGGTGGGAACAATAATTTTATAAACATGTAATTTTAGTGTGGGAGCCCCCTTTGGCATTGGGAGTAGGTATGTATGGAAACAATGTTGGTGGTGGAAATTAATGGATTCAAAACTGGAGTCGTCCCTAGAGGGGTAAAATGTTCGGTCTTACATTTGACTAAACTGTAGGGACGACTCCGACAACCCCATTTTTTGCTGATGCATTTTTGTCGAAGCCATAAAATTAGGGAATCTATTAGTTGATTAGATATAAATATTTCTTACTGAACCCCAATAGAATTTTTGCTGTATCTTAGTAAAATAATGAAAAAAAATCTAAGAAACTAATAAAAAGTCTGCAATATATATATTTTTAAAAATAATTAAATAATTTTGTTGCTTTATTATTCAAAACGCATTTTTAGCAAAAAAAAAACAATGTTACTTATTTGTTTACTTACTTATTTTTTTTAGTGTATGAATGGAAAAATATAGAAAAACGAGTTTTTCACTTTTTTAAGATAAGTTACCAACAAATAGTTGTTAAAAAATTTGAGTATTGCACTAAAATTTAACAAAAGCAGGTGTTATATAAGTGAAACCTTTAATATATAATTTTACTACCAATCGATTTTTATGTTCAATATCTTAAATGAAAGCTAAATGTGTAGCCTTTCCAAAAAAACGGCATCGAAAGAAGTCGACTCTTTCAAAAGTTATGGATTTTTAATCGCCTTCTCTGAAAATGAACCAATGTGCGGCGTAAAATGCGGTTTTATATAGGGAAAGCCTTTCCCTAAATGGCCTACCAAACCCGCTGAAGTAATATGCTTAAAATTTGGTTTGTAGATTTCTTCTCCAGAGTAGAGGTAATTTTTAAAAACTCCAACAGGCACGCTGTTTAAAAATCGAAAAGTATTCGTCTTAAGCATACAAATCAAACCGTTGGAACTAGGAACTTTTAATTTGGTATATGCTTCCGCTAAAACTAGGGTTTTGAACAAAATAGGAGGGACAAAAAGAGAAAGTCTCCCCCTTTACATCCTGCACAAACGACTTGGGCTTAATGTTTGAAATTTAAAATATATTATTCTTGAAGTATGAATAATTCACTGGATTTTTTATAAATAATGAGAAGAAATAATTAGAATATTTCTTAACTTAAATTCTCTGCTTTTAACGGTTTATACAGTGTTAAAAGAAAGCCACATACCATAATCATCATCATTTTTCTTTAAAAAAAAAAAAAAAACACAAAATAAACTTCTTGAACGATAAAAGTACAATATAGTAGTAAACTTAGTATCTGTCTGTCTAGTTAACTTCCGTGCGATAAACAACAGTAATATCCATCATAAGTAAACAGTTTTGAAAAATACACATTACATTCACTTCAACAAAAAATACAGACAAACAGCAAACGTTTATAAACTCGACATAAAACTAAAAATGCAAGGTCAGAATACATTATGGTCGAAAAGTGTATTTAAAAAATATAATAGTTTCAATACAATCTAGTTCTTCAGCAAGTTTACCTCGATTTTATTTGATTTAAAATGTCTTTGTACTTTGTTAGCATAGTGTTTTTATTTTATGAAATATACATTACTATCCACTTTATATTTTTATATAGTTTTTTTTAAAACATAACGACTTTTAACAGGTAAACTTTTTGAAAATGTCAAAATGTTGACATATTACGCTACTACTGTTGTTGTGAAAAATAGCTGTTAAAATGCTTATAATCATAAATATTTCTAGCCAAACAATTTAAACTTTATACATATAATAATTTAATATAATGCATTTGTTAATTTTTTTTTATAAATAACACAGCGCTACAAATTTGACCCCTAAAATCGAAAACAAAAGTACCGACCATTTCTCCTAAATATTTCGGTCACGCTGATTTTATTGTCTTAAATAGCTTTTTTCACTTATGGGCCGGATTTTTTCGAAAAATTGCAGTGAAAATGTCTAGAAAATATTTTCAAATTTTATTTTAAAAAATGTTCACATATTTATATAAATTTTAAAATAAAATTTGAAAATATTTTGTAGACATTCACTGTAATGAAAGTTTTTATTAAACTAACTTGTTTTTGTACACGTAATTTGTTAAGCTCTTTACATATAATACTAACACAGAAAAAAGTAAAAACGAGTTTCAATTAAAAAATTTATTAAATCAATTAATATTTTAATTGATTTTGCACATATCACTTCAATGATAATATCAATTATAACCTTAATTGAAAACTAAAAAGAAAAAAAGCTATATATAACTATCTACAAAAAAATATGATGTTTGTATGTGTTTTAGGCAATGCTGTGTCTGTTTGTGTGTGTTCTTGTTCTGTTTGTAAACTTCAAATGCTTTTGGTATTTTGTTTGTTTTTTGGTATTTAATTTGAGAATTATTTCTAAAATTAAATATGTATTTATATATTTAAAAGTCAATTAAAATATTAATTGATTCAATTAATTATTTGTTTAGGAGCAAATTTAACTAAAATCAAATCTTTAATTAGATATTTTAACTTGTCTTTTTTTTCTGTGAACACATGAACTCATAGGTCATCCTTTTTCGTTATGCTATTTTGTAAATATTAGGCACATTCGCATTTTTCCTATTAGCAGCACTTCTTTCATTCTTTTTTACATGAAATAATTGTTCACATTTCTCTTTTTGCTTATGCACAATATGATTTAAAATTGTGCAAAAATACTAAAATATATTGAAATCTGAGGAAAACCGAGGATTTTCTTGTAAATGCTGTATATTTATTAAACACATTTGATACACAAATGTTATTGCAGGTTTCGTCAGTATTTACCATAAAATTTTAAGAGAAAATAACTGATTTTTAAAAATGTATGTAGAAACTTCGTTAAAACATGCAAAGTTTTTCGAAAAATAAGGCCCATAAGAGAAAAAACTGTGTACGGCATTAAAATCAGCGTGTACGAAATATTAAGAATCAGTGGTCGGTACTCTTGTTATATTTTTTGAGTTGCGCAGTGTGATTAAAATTTATTATTTTTATATATTTTAAAATATGTAATAAAAATTGAAACAGTTTTTTTTTTTAATAGAAACTATTTTCTCTACATGTCATTAAAAGATTTAAATTTTAATACATAGAATTTTGTCTGCGCTCAATAATAATTTATTTTTAATTTATTGTTTATTCCACACATTTTATCACTTATGTATGTAATATATTATTTAACAGACACATTTACAAAAACGTATTACATACACACACACATATATTTTATAATCACCATAAACATAATTAAAAATTTATAATTAATTGTGTATTTATGAGTCAAAAAGCAATAAATCGAAAATTCTTTATTTTTTTCTAAACATAAATAATTAATTAAGTTTAGATGTATAAAATAAACACATACATTTTAATTAGTAACAATTGTAAATTACACCGGTCGACACGATTTTTTTGGTTTTCTATATGTTACTAATAAAGGGAAACATATTTTTTTTTTAATCAAAGTTAGCTTTTGATCTAAGTGCTACCAAGTGCTGATAGTAAACTCTTCAAAATTTTCCTGCGGGAAAGGGATCAATCACAGGACACATCACGTGACCGGTTCATTGTGATAGGTACCGGTGGCGGCAAAGGGTTTTTATATAAAAGCACCGGTCGATTTAACATGGGCTTGTCTTAGAAGGGGGCAAATTGCCCTCTTTGACATGTCACGAAACTCACGCAAAAGAACATATCATTAATAAGTTTAAAATTTAGAGAAAAAGAGCTCTTTGGGAAAAGGCGCATACAAACTGTACGGTTACGAATATCGGAAAAACCTCTAACACTCCCTCGATTAAATAAAATAGGCATTAATATGCTTTGTTTTTAGTTAAATCCAACTACAATTTCTTAATAAAGTGCCAGTTCTATTTTTACTTAAAACACATTGTTTAATAACAAGAAAACTTGAAAGTCAGATCCACTTAGTAGTCCCTAAATATGAGATTGCACAGATAAAAAAAAATATTCTATACAACATATCCAAAGTTCAATTAGATCCGAGGGACCAGTTTGGGATACCTGCATTGTTAGTTGTTTTACAAAAAGACATACAATTACAATTTTTGATCCAAGTTTCCTTTTAGACAATACCGAAACTCTATGAATTTAAATTTAATAAAAATTTTAGTCAAATTTAGTAATCTTACAAGTATTCTTTTTTTTTGTATTTAAAGAGGCTAGAACTTGTTGTGAGTTAAAACAAAACTTATTGCAAGTAGTTAATTTAGACTTTTATCAAATATGTTTTATTGGATTCTAGTTTAAAATGAACTAAATCAAAGTTAAATTGATAAATTGTGTACTAAACAAGATTTAAATATTATTTGTTTGTGATTCTCCTTATTCTTTCAATTTATTTTAGCTTAAATTAAACTTAATTTTAAGTAAACCTGATGGATTTATTATTTGGTACTATTTTTTTAAAGACATAACTAAGAATTTTTGGCGATTTTTTTTTTTGGTAATTGCACTGAATTTATAGAAAACTGGTAAAGTTAATTTTAGTTCATACAATTTTATTTATTTGGGCTAAAATTTTGCTATATTTTGGTATAGCTAATGGATTTACTATTAGTTAGGTGTGAACTTAATTGTAGTTTGAGCCAGGGATGATAAATGGGATTTTCAAATAGTACCAACCAGCATAAAAAATAGTACTTTTTCGACCCTCATAGTACTAAATACAAGTTTTTATTATAAATTAACGTTTTTAAAATTTATTTGTATATAAAAACAAAATTAAGTTGATTTTAGTTACAGAATCTATAAAAAATATCAGACTATTTCTTAAATTCACCTTTTTTGCAAGGAAATCTATTTCATTACTCATTCGATTTTAGAATCACAATGCAAATTTGAAGATGTTGACAATGGCCTTTTTTCAATTGTACTTTTTTAAGATATTTATTTTTCACTTTTCGAACACTTTTTTTTTACTCGCACTCAGAAAAATCATCTTTAATCAATTCCATTTACAACGGTTGGATCCAAATAAATACATTTGATAAATGTTAATTTATGAATGGGTAATTGAATTAAATATTGAATCTTGAAGTTTCTAAAAACAGAACTGTTGTGTTCTTGGAGTTGTACTTCTGAAATTATGTATGCAAGAACAAACACACAGTGCATTGAATAAAACTAGTTTTAATTACAACAAAACTCGACCTGACTATAGATCAATGCGCTAAAGCGCTCTGTCTAACGTGTGGTGCGAGTGCATTAGGCATTAGAAATCAGTTTATCTATACCACGGTCAGTGATTGCACAGAAAATTTCATATAGACGCAATCGAACAAATAAAAACATAACAAATATTACATTATTCCAAAAACAGGGTCACTGACGAAGGTTCAATACCAGAAATTGCGCAGTCTGATTCAGGAAAATTGAAAAAATTACAATGTAGTTATGATTTTTAGAAAATACTCTCATTCTTCTCTACCACGTCTTTCACAATTATAATTATATAAAATTGCATATTAATTATAGTATTAATTGCAACTGTGTGAAAAAGACGTTAAAATTCAAACTCAATCTTTAATTTTTATTTATATGTAAATAGTACTAAAAGAGTCAAAGGAGTACCATGGTACTTTTCCGAATCAAATAGTACCGAAACAAGTACTATAGTACTAACTTTATCATCGCTGGTTTGAGCCCCTTAACTAATAGTTGTAACCAAATATATATTTTTGGAAAATTGTACTAAATTTAAGAAAGACTGGTGAACTTGGTTCACATTTTTTTATTTTTAGTTTGTGAGCCTAAAAACGGATATTTCTTAAGATGTTTTACACATTCTTAGCTTTAAATGTTTTTTTTAACTTTTTTTTCAAAAAGTTTTTTGTAGTTTTGCTATTTTTTTTACAATATTTTTTTGCCATAAACATCTCGGATTTGGCTACTGTTTGTCTTCTCTGGTGATTTTAATTCATATTTTTTTTTAAAGGCTTAATTAAATCTTTTGATCGATTTTAATTTTTAGTAAATTCCACTTAATTTAAGGAAATCCAATAAACTTAATTTAAGTTAAGAGATCTTAGTTTTCGATCCTAAAATTTTATTTATTTTAGATCAAATTAAACTTAATTCAAATGAAGATAATGTATTAAATTCTAGTTAGGTGTGAACTTAATTTTAGTTCATGATATTATTAAAAGCTTTAATTATAATTTTTATAATTTTTTATTTTAATTTGTTTTTATAATTTTTGGAAAATTCCTGTAAATTTCAAGAATAACTGATCAGCTTAATTTTAGTTCGGTGAACTTAATTTTAGTACATACAATTTTATTTATTTTAACAAAAATTAAACTAAATTCAATTTGTTTAGCCTTAACTAAAAACGTTAAAAGCTTTAAGCTTTTTAGGAGAACTAAATTTTTTCATATTTTCAAAGTATTTGGTAGGTTTTAAATAAAAGTTTTGAATTTCACATGCTTTATTTCTCTTTTTATTTTTTTTTTTTTTTTTTAGTCATTAATGTTTTAATATTTATTTTATTTTAATTTTATCTAGCAAATCAGTTTCATTTGAAAACTAGTTTTTTCTAGTAAAAATCTTTTTTTTTTACATAACTTTTATAAATATCGTATTATACAATTCATTTTACAACGAAAAAAATTTGTTTAATAAAAGATTTTTTATCTTATTGCAACTTTTTTCTATTTGTTTTTACCATCATGGTCATTCAACAAACAATGTGGCCAACTGAGGAAAAAAAAACTTTAAATGGAGATGAAAAAAATATTAAAAATGCTCTTTGTCCTTGCACATTTAATGGACAACAGCAATCCACATTTGTTTGTAAACTGTCGCAAAACTTAAGAAACTCCATTATTTGACCAAATCCTTTAGTGTGAAACTAAAAAGTTGCCAGTAGTTTATCATCAGAGAAAACAAAGTAGTACTAAGATGGAGAAGAACAACAGAAAAATAAAATTTTCTTTTCTTAAGATCTTAACACACACACACACGCACACACACAAAGGCAAAGGCCAACAAATAACAATGAAGCTTTTTTATTCCAACTACACTAAAAAAAGTGAGTAAAGTCAGCAACAATTTTGCTGTAAAGTCAGCAACATAATTGCTAAAATTAGTAAGTTCAGCAAAATTTTTCCTGAATGTGCTAAATTGTTTGCTGATAGCAATTTTTCTCCAAGGATCCTCCTAGCAAAAATGTTGCCGACTTTACTGATTTTTTTTTGAGTGTACTGGCCACTTTTTGCAGCAAGTACAAAGCAGAGATATGACTAAAAAAAAGTGTCACAACTGGTAAGAGTTGAAATAAAAAGTTGCAATTAAAATAATTCGGACAATGGTTAAAAACAAAAGAAAAAGTAACAAATGTTAAGAGAAATAACATCAAAGTAAGAATATTATAATCCACTGGGACAAATTTTTAAGGTCCTTTTACATAAATTAACATTGCAGGCTACAGTATTTAAAATAACGAATACACATATTTTGGGGAAAAAGTTTTAAATCTCAATAACATTTTACTAAATCTAAACAAAAAATAATGTTAATATATTTGAGCCGCCGTTCATTCTCATCTAGATGACTTTAAACTTCCGTAATGAGTGGTGCTCGTCGCCAATTTAATTCATTTGATGTGGCACTAAAATTTTCTTAAAAATTCATAATTTAATTTCAATACGTTACAAACATTTTGATGAATCTAAAATATCTCTCATCTTGAAACTAAAGTATAATTGCTGTGAAAGTAAAAAGTCTTACAAAGTTTAAGACACAAACAAAAGAGTTGTAAAAAAGAAGTGTAAAAGTGAAAAAGTTTCGTTATTGTTTTTGGTAATAAAACTCTAAATCCAAGCAAATATAACAAGACTCAAGAATTATAAATGAAACTTATCGATATAAATAACCAGGGCAACCAAAAATATGCTACATATTGAAAAATTAGTGAAATATTTATACTTTTCAGAACAATTTATAATTTCTGGCATCGATTTATTACAACATATTTTTTTTTATATTTTGCTATTACAGGGGGTTCTCCCCAATCTTAATGAAATTTGGATATGGAAACGTTTTTTTTAGCGGACCAATCCCACGTTTAGAGGTTAAAAGTTGGGGCCAAAGCTAATCACCACTATCGTGAAAAAGTGAAATGTTTGTTCCCATGTAATTTTCATTCCCTCTCAAGTGAAAATTGGTATCGTGAATTTCTCCTGAAATTGTATTATGCTATTCACGAGTGAATGATTAGACAAAGGGAACAAATTTCGAGGGTACTTTTATTCAAGATTGGAATTGAGTGAAAAGAGAAAACAATTCGAGGGAAAAATATTCACGGTAGGGGTGAATATATTTTTGTATAGAAACATGTCTGAAATTTATGAAATTCAGAATTTTTTATCTACGAAGTTTTGTTGCACTAGAGAAAACAAAAATATTGGTTATGTTGTGTGTTAGGGTTGCCATTTATTTAAAATATTAAAAATATACGTTAAAATGCTCTCCGAAAAAAGTAGCATAAAAGCCGAACAATTTTGAAAGTCGGAAAAAGCTCAGACACCTTCTCGATTAAATTTAATATGCATTTATATATATTATATTAGCTTAATAAAATTATAATTCTTTAACAAACCGCCAGTTTTAATATCATTTAAAATACATTTTGTTGAATAACAAAAATACTTTAGAGTTATTAGAAATGTTTCGTACACCAGTCTCATTTGGTACCCCATTGGTCTAAAATTTCTCTGAAAAAATTCGCCATAAGTCGAAAGAACGAAAAATGGACCCACTTTTTAACGTCTAAACATGAGATTTGGATTATAAAAATTTCATATATCCAAATTTCATTAAGATCGGAGAGAACCCAAAGGGAGACTCCCCTTGTTAGTAGCATATTTTTGAATATTTTAATCTCTGATAAAAAGTCTCTTTTAGAGCATATTTTTGTACTTTTTATAACAAAAATATATTTTTAGATGATATTTTTCCATTTTTTTAAATTTTTCGTTATAGAATTTAATTCTTTTTAAGAAAACAATTTTCAAACTTTTGTTTTCAAAGACCGAAAGAAAAGTTAACCAAATATTAAGTAATTTGAACATAATTTTAAGAAATTCAAGAATGATTTGGCTCCAAAGAAATTTTAACCCATATATAATTATTTTCTGGGGTTTGCAAAACCGATTTCGAAAATTCAAGCAATGATTGAAAAGTTTAGTTTTCAGTTTTAAAACTATACCGATTTCGGTATAATTAATTATTTGTTTTTAGTTAGAAATTAAAATAAATTTCTCAAAAGTTACTCCAACTATATTTATATATAGAGCATATTTCTGGTTACCCTGTAAATAAAAAATAAAATCAATATATAATTATATAAGAAAAGATTATGCGACAAATTATGAACAAATTAAACTTAAATTTTTTTTAACATGGCATGCAAATCCCAATTAAAAATTGCTTTTTGTTGTAATTGGATTTACGACCGCACTTACCATATGTTGATAAATATTTGTTAAAATCATAAAAGCGTAAAATTACATTGCATGATGGGCTTTATAAAATAGAAACATATTTTAATTGCAAATTATATAAAAAATCTATATTTATGGCACTAACCAACAAAAATAATAAACTGCGGTTAAGAGACGTGTTTTAACAAGGCAAAATTTAAACATTATAATAAAAATAAATAAAAAAAAAATATAAAGTATTTAAAAATGATTAAAATATTTAAAAATAAAAATATTTTAAAAAAAATTTCCCATACCGGGAATCGAACCCGGGCCTTCTGGGTGAAAGCCAGATATCCTAGCCACTAGACCATATGGGATATATTATAACCGTTACCTAATAGCGCATATAAATCTTTACTTCCCTTAGCGGATAAGCCAAAAACTAATATGTTTTCCATGAATCACGGTAAACGTCTTTACAACGCAATTAGTACCCAGTATTGCCAGATTGACATATTATATTTAAACGAGTACCCATTTTTAACTCATTAAAGGCACGTCACAGATCCGCTGAACATTTTTAAACTAAACTTTGCAGATGCATAGAAAAATGCTTCATTAACATTTTTTTTAATTTTTTCCCCTTAAAGCTCCCTCTAGTGCAAATATTAGCGAACAAAGTTAACACTTTGAGAGAGAATTAAAAAATATTTGAAAAATTATATTGTTTTATGTTAAAAAAATTCAAAATTATTTTTAATGTCGTGGTTTTTGATCATTTTCTCAAATTACCATATGGGTATGACGTTATAATTTTTATAATCTTGTACTACGTTTCCACTGAACGTATTCTGAAATGAAACATGTTTGTACATGTTTGCTCACACATTTTTTTTTTTTTTTTTGACCAAAACACATAGTATAGTATTTAAATAAAAAAAAAACATTCACTTTTTATGTTTTGCGTGGTTTTAATTTTTTTAAATTTAAAAGTAAAAAATTATTTGCCTTAGATTTTAATTTTAGAGTCTATTGATAACAATTGAATTTTCGAAATGTTTAAAGAACACATTTATATAGTAAACTTTAAAAGTGTCAAGGTTGTAATGTATTTCATAGATAAATTCTTAAATTATAAATAGTTATGTGGTCAAAAAAATATCACTAAAATTAATTATATCATATAATTTTTGTATGTTACTTTTTCGAAATGTGTTTCCCGTAGAGATTCCTTATATATCTTAAAAGCACCTGTTGTCAGTTATCGGATAAGATCCTCGATAGTATAGTGGTCAGTATCCCCGCCTGTCACGCGGGAGACCGGGGTTCAATTCCCCGTCGGGGAGATCCGATAACTTTTTTTTATTTGTTTAAAAAAGATTTTATGCTTATTTTTTATTTAGTTTTAAATGTTTATGAATTAATATGTTGAATAAATTCTTGTCCGTATTTGATCTGTCGTTTCAAAATTTTTTAAATCTAATTTATATTCGCTATCGATGATACATGCCCGACTAATGCAAAAAGTTTAATGCAAAAATAAATGATTATGATATGATTTGAATCAAATCTTATATATTATATTTAATATGTAGGGTTACCGCTAAATAATATACCACTTAAAATTATTAAGCTGCGAACAAAAAATTTTCCCATACCGGGAATCGAACCCGGGCCTTCTGGGTGAAAGCCAGATATCCTAGCCACTAGACCATATGGGATATGGTATGTTATCTGCAAATCGTATTTTTGAATCCATCTTAAAAAACTTATTTAATAAAATTAATTCGGAATTTGAGCAAAAATACATTTTTTGAAACATCTGTTAAATTTTTGAACCCAAGATCATATAATTATATCCCATATGGTCTAGTGGCTAGGATATCTGGCTTTCACCCAGAAGGCCCGGGTTCGATTCCCGGTATGGGAAATTTTATTTTTTGAGAATTTTTAATACACAATCAAATTAAGAAGAATCGTATTTTTGAATCCATCTTAAAAAACTTATTTAATAAAATTAATTCGGAATTTGAGCAAAGATACATTTTTTGAAACATCTATTAAATTTTTGAACCGAAGGTCATATAATTATATCCCATATGGTCTAGTGGCTAGGATATCTGGCTTTCACCCAGAAGGCCCGGGTTCGATTCCCGGTATGGGAAATTTTATTTTTTTGAGAATTTTTAATACACAATCAAATTAATGCTTGCTTAGCATTATTTTTAAATTATTTGCAAAAAAGTTTCCCATACCGGGAATCGAACCCGGGCCTTCTGGGTGAAAGCCAGATATCCTAGCCACTAGACCATATGGGATATGCAATAACATAAAGCCTATTTTTTAAACAAAAGCAAAAGATATTTAAATCTACTAATAGTGATAAACTTGAACTGTTTAGAACCACATCTAAAAAATAAGAAAAAAATCTCTAAAGCAAAAACTATATAAATACACAAATAACACAAACAATAGATTATTTTTAGTAACCACTTCTATATGACTCATCATTTCTTACAACACTAACAATGAAACACAGCAAAGTCTACTATATCTAACAATGGGTTTCATAATAATATACATTTAAGTATGGCATTAGCTAAACAACCAACACATGTCAGGATGGCCGAGCGGTCTAAGGCGCCAGACTCAAGAGCAATCTTACCTCTGCTGCACAGAGGTTACTGAGCGTTCTGGTCCTCTCTGAGGGCGTGGGTTCGAATCCCACTTCTGACAAAAATTTTTTTTACAGATTATTTTTTTGTAGTCTTTTATTTTTTTTTAAATAAAAAATATTTTTTTATAAATATTTTTTAAATAAAAAATATTTTTTAAATAAAAAATATTTTTAAAAAAATGTGTTTTTTATATAATTTTTTTTATAAAATATTTTATTTTAAAAAAAGTTGTTTTATAAAATGTTTTTTTTTTTCATAAAATTTTATTTTTATAAAAAATTTTAGTGTTATTTAAAAATTTTTTTATAAATAGTTTAATAAAAGTTTTTTATAAATATTATTATACATTTTAGTATGTATTTTGTTCATAAATCAAATTTAAAAAAAAAAAACATCAAAGAGTTAAAATTTTGTTCATTTTTTTTTTATTTCATATCGTTACCTTAAATGCAAAAAGGCATAAGAACACTTTTTATTTTCTTTCGTTCAATGTACCGGTTCATAGTATTTCTGAAACATTTCATAAAAAGCTAAATCCATTTCATCATATTTATGAAATGTTTAAGTATATATATGAAGAATTAGTTAAGATTGTATTAGTTAAGATTTCATTATTTTTGTGTAGAAAAAACTCATAGAGACCATGATATGGTCAATATAATTCATGTTGTTTATGAAATGTTTCATAAATATTGATGAAATTGTTACATTGGACGAAAATTGATGAAAATTATTTCTATTCCGAACAATAACAATAACTTTTAAAATTTAGTGAGAATTCGAGTCATTTATACCGAACAAAATGTTCTTATTCTCTTTTATATTTTCGTTAATATTATTGTACTGAAAATTGTCAAAAAAAAATGTTGTTATGTCGACCAAAAACCCTTTAATCGGCTAACCTTTATAATTAAACCATGATCAAAGCTGCAAACGTAAAACTCTTTAGAATTAAAATAATGTTATATGACAGCACTGCCTATAATTTTGGGTGTAATTACTTCATAACATTAACAGCGCTCATTTGCCCTAGCGGAAAAAATTATAAACTATTACTTAGCTTATACCACAACCATTACGGACACTATTACGAGTATTATAATAATACCACGTGTACATCTATAATTTTATGCTCAGTTGCTTCTATATCCCATATGGTCTAGTGGCTAGGATATCTGGCTTTCACCCAGAAGGCCCGGGTTCGATTCCCGGTATGGGAAGATTTTTTTTTTATCTCAAAAACTAGATTCTATGTTTTTTCTCTTTCTTTTAGAATTTTTTTTAAATAAATTCTTAATAAAACACATTTTCCCTGAGGCTTTGTAAACACTAATCATAAGAATTTTCTTTTATGAGAAAACAGGTAAGTTATTGATTCCATGATGGTTGTCAGTCAGCCTTCTGTTCTGTTAGATATGCTTACCAGCCCACAAAACAATACTAACATGCATTTAGTGGTAGTCAAGAAGTAGGAGAAAACAATTACATGGTCATTGTAAGTAGTTTTAGAGAAGAAGAAAAAAATATTAAAAAAAAACATGAGATGTACAAAAGAAAATAAAGTGAAAAACAGTTATCAATGTTTTTGACGCATATGGAATATATAGTGAAACATATAGGAGAGACCATATTAAAAAAGATATAGAATTAAAAATTTTTGAAAAATTTTTTATGAGGTCGAAAAGTACCATTTTTTAAGGATTAAAATTTTCATAAAAAAAATAAATGTTTCCATATCTAATAAAATCTACATAGGAAAATTTAAACGTACATAAAACTAGATAGTGCAGCTTAAATTCTTTAAAACTCTCCAAATTCAGGTTTTTTTTATAGATACAATTAAGTTTTATAAATTTTAAGTATTTTGTGAATTCAAATTTCGGTGAAAGTTACGCAGTCGATATGGTCGTAGTAAAGCTTAATTTGGTCAGTACGCATAATTAATACGCCACTATTAATAGGTATTCTATTGTTATTAACGCAGCATATAAAATTGGTGGTGTTTCAATAAGACCTTCGTAGCGAAACGAATGAGTGGACTACTTGTTTTTTGTTTTTGTATTGCATGTATTTAGTTATTGTATTTTCATTCGTATGAAACAAAACGTCATCTAGAAACACCATCTTTGTTCTAGTATTTAAATATATTTAATTTGCTAGTTTAGAACAGATTTTTGGATAAATATTTTTAATAGTTTTAAAAATATGACCCTTGGTATGGTATAAAATCTAAACACTGGAAACTTGAATCAAATCGGACAATCTTACTTATATTTTAAGCTATATACCAAAAAAAAGTGCCATATGAGTCATTCCATATAAAAGCACCAACAAATAATTAGTTTTTTGCCTCTACCCCTTCCAATTTTAACCAAACTGGTGACGGAAGGTAAGAGGCATATATATATGACATCGTCCAGCTCATACGATAGTGGAAATATCTGGTTTTAAAATATAAAATGTCTTAAAAACCGTTGCACATTATCGTCCACGTAGTTTTTAATAGTTAAAGCTAAGTGATTAACTGATACCTCATTTTAAAGGTACTATGGCGTTTTAACTAAAACATGAAAAAAGAAAATTTTTTTACGAGAAAATAATTTTTTTCCAAAAACCGCGGTTTCAACAGCTGTATTTCATATAAAGTTTTTTTTTTTAAATTTTTTTAAAAATATATGTTAATTTTAAATTATTTCCTATACGTCTGCCAAATCTCTAAATTTACATACCCAGCAAAACCTCTGTAATAGATAATAAGTTAAACTGGTAATAAATTAAACCCCTTACCATTGCCTACCCATTAGCTTAACTTGGGTTTTTAACACGGGAATTCCCGGGTCGAAATACCAGGGAATTTTGCCGATTTTTCACTTCCTAAAATTACCATGTTTGCTTAACTAAAAATGCGTAAAAAATCAAAACAAATTCCTGTATTCCTAAAAATTGTTTAACTATATTTGTCCAATTTTATCAATAAAATTAATTTTAATTTAATTTTTGGAATTAAAATTTTAGTTTCTTATATTAAAATTTTATTTCAAAAATGTTTTAATTTTTGTATTAAAAATACCAAAATTGTTTTTTTTGGACTTTCTTTATTTTTATATATTTTGTTAGAATATTGTTTTACCTCAAGTCCAAAAATCTAATATGATATTGTCATATTAGATTTTATTTTTTGCTTTTAAAAAAATTTGATCATTATTCTAACGAAATGAAATTTTATTTTATTATTTTTATCAATACAACATTTATTTGTTAAAATCTTTTGGTAAAAGGTTAGGAGAATGTCTGAAACCAAAATATTTATAAAAATTTGTGTAAATGAGTCTTATAATTAAATTTATAAAAATTATTTTTGTACACGAAAATACTTAGATTACGCCTATTATTTTCGATACTACACAGAAAAAACTAAAAACGGGTTTCAATTAAAAAAATTATTCAATCAAGTAATATTTTAATTGATTTTGCACCTAGCACGGCAATGGTACTATCAATTAAACCTTTTATTAAATTTAAGAAGGAAAAAAAAGTTATATAAAGTGTGTGATCTATACGTTGGTATGTGTGTTTTTTGCAATGCTGAGTCTGTTTGTGTGTGTGCTTGTTTTGTTTTTTACCTTCAAATGTATTTGGTATTTTGTACTGAAAATTTTCTATGTATGAAAAAATAATATGATAATTGCGTCTGAAATAAAATATGTATTTATATATTTAAAAGTCGATTAAAATATTAATTGATTCAATTAAATATTTGTTTAGAAACAAATTCAGTTCAAATCAAATCTTTAATTAGATATTTTAGGTTGGTAATTTTTTCTGTGTAACGAGATCATTCTAAAAAAAACTGCCCTACGAAACATAGGATGTTTTTAATTCGACTATAAGGGGATTTTGAGGAAATCTTTCCAACAGAAATTTTCTCAAATCCTGAAATAATTCAGTTATTATAGACTAATGTTAAATTAAAAAGAAAATTTGCTATAGAAAATTCGCAGATTCCTATAAAAAAGTGTATTAAAAAAATAACAGAAAATTTTTTAATTGAAAAAACACTTTTCTCTCAAAACTTTCAGGTTCCATTTTAATTAAAAAAAAAACTCCTACACTCACAAGCACTTTTCCATGAAATTTCAAGAGTTATTTAAAAAGTTAATCCGTAAAGTTGTTTTAATTGAATATGTTTCCAAAGAAATACATTTTTAAATTTCTTATCTGTTAAACAAATAATGGACTTTCGGTATTAGTTAAAATATTCAGTTAAATTTTTTATTCAAAACAAAAAGTTGTTACATTATACTGAGTATTGAATAAACGAAAAATCTATTGTTTTTACAGATTTTGTCAATTGGGTTTTCAACAGTCGAAAATAAACTAAAAAATACAATTGTTTTAAACGAAAAGTAAGTAGTAATTTTTTTAACTGATTTTCAATTCATTTATTTTTTCGTAAAGACTACTGAATGTCTTTACGGAAAATATATTGTGAGTGTAAAACTTAAAAACACGAAAAGTAATTAATTAAAAATCTCCCATTTTTTTTTGGTAATTTGCTTCGAAACTATAAAATCTTAGTTTCGGATTTTAGAAGAGTACGGGGATAGTGCTTGATTAAAATCACTTAACAATTTTTTTTTATATGCCAATGTTTACTTGTCAAATACAAATTTAAATTTAAAGTTATGTTTTTACGAAAAACTAAGAAATATGCAATAAAAACATACATTTTAAGCAAAATAATCAAAAATATGCAATAAAAATATGCCTTTAAAGCTAAATGTGCAAAAATATGCATTTATAGCAAAATATGCAAAAAAATATGCACTAGCAAATCGATGCCATTTTAAATAAAATTCTATTATTCGTTAAGATATTTAGCTTACCATTTTCTCAGACCTATAAAAAAACAGACATTTGCTTGAATAAACAAGTAAAATTAAAATTTGAACTTGAATTTAGTTCGTTATGAACTTAATTTTAGTTCATAATTTATCTATGGGGAAGCACCCATATTGTGTGTATTGCATTGTTTCTGATGATCATGCTTAATTTCTTTGACATCATTATTATAATGATGGAAGAGATCAAAACATAACACAATCACTGACATGCCATACAAAAGATCATTGATCATATTAAAGTTTTGAACGCACAAACTTGATCATTGCCTTTCAACATAAACTTGATATACAACTATTGGCCTGAAGACTTTTAAACGAGAGAATAAGGTTTAATTTATTAATGACAATATTTAAAAAAAAGAAACCAACTTTTTTTTTTGGTGGTAAATACAATTTTTTTTGTATGGGATGAGAAATAATTTACTATATGACAGTTTTTTGACCAAAAATGAAAGTATTTTTAAATCTTCATTAATAAAATTTTCATTTTTACAAAACTCTAAAATACATTCTAATGACAACCTATTTAAAATGTTCTATTTATTTAAAAATAGAAGTCATTGCAATTTTTCTTTGCTAACAAGCCAAAAAATAAATTGTTTTTAAAGCCATGGCTTTTAAAAAGAAATGCAATAAAATTCCGGCTTTACCAAACATAGTCTAGTCTTTATAAATATTGTGCAGTAAAGCTTACCAAAGTTTGACTCTCAAACTCTTAACAATATTTGTTAACTTGGCTTAAAACAGTCTTCGATTGAGACTTAAACCAAACAGGCATCATCATAACGTTAGAAAACGCGCGCAAAAGTGCAAGACGAAAAAAACTTTTATCAAATACTACAAAAATATATTGCGTTTAAACTTGTGTAAAAAAAAGTGTTGAGATAGATTGTTATGATATTCAATTCAGTTAATATATAAAGTGCCATTATAAACCACATTGTCTTGACAGAACAAAACAATGGTAATAATTTCAAAAAAGAAAAATTGAGTTAATAAATTTTCAAGAAAAAAAAGAACGTTAGTAAAATTGCTATTATACAAATATGTAAAGATTCCACAATAATGATTATAAGGGCAACCAAAAAACCGCTCTAAAACAATCTTTAAAAAAAAGCTCGAAACAGAGAAAAATTAGCCATTTAAATATAAAAATAAAAATAAGTCTAAAGATCATTTATTTATTAATTATAATTATTTATTTCCAATATTTCGTCTCCACATTGGGTGACTTCTTCAGCGAACAATTATTACAATTTAATTGAAAAACTTGTTTTAATAATTAAAAACTTATATACAAATAACAAAATTTTTTTAATAATTAAATTTGTTCCTGGAAACTTCGTCAGTAAAACAAAGATGCAATAGAGAAATTGTTTTTCATAATCTTCAAAGTGGAAATAGGTTTATCAAATTATTTTTTGATAAACCAGCAACAAGTAGCATTAAATTTTCCACTTTCAATTAAAAAAAAAAATACCTATTGCTAAAAAATAGTGAAAGAGCTCTACACTCAAAAAAAGTCTGCAAAGTCAGCAACATTTTTATTGGGAGGTTTAGCTTATATTAGCTTTTTTTTTTTAACTACACTCAGAAAAAGAAAAGTCTATAAAGTCAGCAATATTTTTGCTGTGAGGCTCCTTGCAGACAAATTGTTAATATCAGCAACAAATTTGCTAAATGCAGCAACATTTTTGCTAAATTTACCAATTTTGTTTTGCTGATATTAGCAATGATTCTGCAAGGATACTCCCATCAAAAATTTTGCTGACTTTACAGACTTTTCTTTTTTGAGTTTAGTTTAAAAAAAAGCTAATATGTATAAGCAAATATACAGAAATAATCTTACAAAATTTTCATAATTTCATAACCAGAATTTGTATTTAGTCTAATATCCTTTCAAATAAAAAAACAAAACAAACTCTAGCTTATTTTTGGTTGCCCTAATGATTATATTGTTATGCTAATTATATTTTAAATTATAGTTAATAACGTTAAACAAAATTATTTACAATCAAAAGAAATGTGTATTTTAAAGATAACCTAGTGGTTACTGATGATGATGGTGCTATTATGATATGAATAAAATGCATTTTATCGGTCTAGTTACGTTTATGTGAATTTACTGTTTTATATAAATTATTATGATTTTTGTTTTATAGAAATCATAAAAAAAAAAAAATTTATAATGGAAAAAATTTCCACTTCTTTAAATTTAACGTGCTTATGCTTTTTCGATCAATAACACTTAAAAAAATAAAAGTTAAAAAAAAAAATAGTGAAATTTCTTTAAATAAAAAAATATATAATTTTGAAATATTAATTTAAATAACAAAGAAAGTTGTAAAAAAAACTGTGAATAAAATCATCAACTTTTTGTTAATTAATATGTTTAAAGATGGTTTGTATACTAGTTTTTATAGAAAACATCTATCTTCGATTTGTATATAAAATAATATTAAATTACAAAAGATTTCAAATGAAAACTAATGTCGAAAAACCAAATGCAAAACTATTAATTTTAATATAACTTTAAAATAATATGTTAACCCTGTAATGATCGACCAAAAATTTATAAAAATTGTCATCTTATTTAGCACGATTTTAATAAAAAGTTCTTCTATCAAAAAGGTTGTCAGTTCGTGAGGACTTTTTTCTATAAAAAAAACAATAAGTTTCTAACGACTTTTTACCATCGTAAAATTCTTACAATGGAGGTTTTTCTGGGGCGAATCCCCAGATCTTAATGAACTTTGGAAATGTTGTAGAGGAGAAACATCAAAGGGACAGTCGTTTCATTAGCTGTTCTATGTCATGTTAAGACTTTAACAAGTTGGGTTGAAAATTAATATGTTTTTGTATGAGAACGTATCTAAAATCTTTTTGAAATACAGTCAAACAAATCGTTACGAATGCTGGGAAAAGCCCAGACATTCCCTACTGTTAATTAAATAAGCATTAACTCTATACAGTTTTAGTGTCATGTTAAACATACTTTTTTGAATTTCGAAAATAAATTCTGAACAAAAGAATTTCATTGTAATTGGGATGGGATTATGCATTTCAAATTTAGAAAATTTCAAATAAAATTAAGATTTTCCATATAAAATTGAGGAAATTATAAAAGAAACTGACATTTTCTATTTCAACTCCAGACAATTCTCAAATTAAAATGTTCAAATTTTCCTAAATTCTTAAATCTCGATTTAACATTAAATTTTCTCAATTTCAGTTGAAAATGGTGATAGATCACACGATTGAGGCACTGAGTCTTTTAAAATCCTTCGACACTATAAGCCACACTGAACTGCTAAATGAAATGCGACAAAGATAAAAACAACTAAAAATGTAGTAATTTTTTAATTGTTGGAAAAATGCAATAAAAATAACAGACATGGTTTTTGATGATTCTAAAGCATTCAAAAAAATCAATATTTTCAATCGAGTTAGACCTTTCAAACACTTAATCAATGATAATATTTCTGGTGTTTACAATGTTGGGTCAAAGTTTGTGCATATGATAATTTTCAGAAAAATATTTCTTAATATTTTTTATTTTTATATTTTAACGCTTTCTACTACATCAGCAAAAGAACATTCATAATAATTGATCTGATTTTTGTGTTTTGTTTAAAGCATTTTCGTTTTATATTTCTTTGTTCTAATAACAATTAACACGTTTTTGGTCTGAACTGTTATGGAAAGAAGATCCATCAACATTGCTGGTGTTGAGATTGTGTTAATTGGCTTGAAGAATGACGAAAGACATGCAAACTTTTAGCCAAAAAGAATTGAATTATAAACAAATAACCAAGAAAATACGTTAAATAAATTGTTTAAAAAAAAAAATAATAGAGAAATAACGTGTGCTGCACATTAACCTTAAAAGATCATAACAATTTGTAAACTATTAAAAGACGCTTTAAAACGTATAAATCAAATGAAAATTGTAAATTAAGGTGTAACCAAATTCTATAGTCTTCTGCAGCAATAAACTGGGTTAGTAGAGCTTTAAATTGTTGCTGATAAAATATGGGGAACTTCAAATATTTTCGACACTTTCAGGTAAAACTTGTTTGTCCTATACTAGAATTTAAAAAGAAACCCACGATTATTTGGGAAAACACGCATTTTTCATATTAAATAATTTTAAATTCGCAAAATTTAAAATTCTGTATAAGGATGCAAATTTGTGTCTTGTCAAAATTGTGTTTGCTCACTTAAATTTAAAGTTCGTAGATTTTTGTTAAACTTTTTTGAGCTTTATAAATTTAGTCCGTCGTAAAGATTCACTGTCGATACCTAAAAATGTTCTCAAGCCATGTTTTTTTTATAAAAAAAATGCGAAACAAAATTATTAAATTTCGTAAAGTTTTTAAAAAGTTCATAAAATTTTTGCGTTTAATATTTTTAAAGTGCCTTTTTGACTTGGAGCTGCTTTTTACAAAGTAACTCAGATCACGCAATACGCTAGCCAATTTCAAATATATTAGTGAATGTCAGACGCAAAAAACATATATTTTCAAAAACTGTACGCCAAGTTTGTGATATTCGAATTCCGTTATTAGTATAAAATTACACCATTTTTCCAATACTCAAAACTCAATTCTATTAAACGGCGCAAAACGCCTTTAGAAAAAATTGCGGAAGTTAAAAAATCGGATAATTTTGGGTTCTCTTGTAAACCACCATACAACTTTACAACAAGCAGCGATATGGAAATTACTTTTTCAGTGAATGTATCTCCCAAGTCTAGTGAGTTCATTTTGTATAGGTTTGGAACTGAAAGTTAAAAACTATGAGCTAAAAAATGCAATGTATAAAAAAAGCTTTAGACTTTGATAGTCGCTGGGGTTCCCACACAGGTGGTTGTTGCTACTCACGTCTGCCCGCTTAAGGTTCTAAGCCAAACCCTATTCTCGAAGACGTACAACTCAAGTAATTTTTTTAATTTTTCGACTTTTAAATGGCCATAAATTCTTTTGGTGACGACTTTTCAATGTGAAACTTTGCACGCCATAGCTTTTAAGTAATTCAACCTAACCTTATCCATTATTTCTTGAAAGATAAGAGGCATCTAAAGTCAGTTTCAACGGATGTCGAAAATTTTTGTAATGGGCCATATGTTATATATACTAGGCAATGTGTATGAAAAATTATGCATTGTCAATTTGAAAATACAATCCAGCTGCTGGAAGGCTTTTAGTTTTAGCCATCTATTGGTGTTACAATTACTTAAGATGTTTATTAAGGAGAAACTTAATTCTAAAGTTAAAATTTTCAAGTATCAAACATACATAAAGCCATGTTCACACTTAAATGATAAACACGTGTTTTGCCGAAACATGTTTTAAAGTTCTTTATTCTATTACAGTACACAGAGAGAATTCCTTGGACGAGGTTTAATGAAATATTTTCAGCAAACTAATAAAGTTTTCTTCACAATGTGAAGGAAAAATTTCTTAAACTTCAAAAACAAAGCTTCATAGTTTTAATGAAATAATTTGTAATGAAACTTTTGCATTAATCGTGTGAAGTTTGTAATAAATAATATGAAATTTAACATTAAATTTTATGAAAAATTGCATTAATTTAATAAAAAGTTTCAATTTAATGAAAAGTTTCAAAAATGCATTGATATCATGCAGATAGTTCTCTCAGTATAGGTCTTTATTATTTTCCACTCGTTTTGGCGAAAACGCGTGTTTTAGGTGTAAATGCCATATAACATTACCCATAAAATCAATAACTTAAACAGAATAAGTTTCTCAAATTGATGTTATATTTTATTCCCTGAAAATATATACTTCCCTAATATGTGTGCTAGTACAAAGAATCTTTAAAGAAAGTATGAACAGGATGTTGTCTATGCTTAATTTACAGCCGGGAAACTATTATTAAATTTAGAAAAGGAGCCAGAATACACATGTTTCTAATACTTATGATATGATCATATTATCATCATGTCTGTAATGATTTTTAATAACAAATAGTTATTCAAGATCATAAAATTAAAGCCGGCTTTAAAATTTTGTAGAGAATTATTAAAAATATTTATTAAATAATAAATGTCTTCGTATGTGACTTTGATTGATTTCACTCGTAGTTTTGATAGAGAGAATTTTCACTCAAATATAATTTTAGTGTTTAAGCCATGTTATTAGAGATAATAAATTTTGTCTTCCATAATTTGTTCATACAATGTTGTCAGGCCATTAAAGGTGATGATGATGATGAAGATTGAGGTAATAAAAATTTGCCAATAATTGTGGTAATTTTAAATTAAAATTGAGGTTAAAGAGATTGGAAATAAAAATGGTGTTGTTGAAAATTATATTGAACACTTAATTGGCACTTATTTCTATGGAAGAATCTGTAATACTTAGTTCAGTATTATAAATAATCCTTTAAATTCCTAGGAGGAACATAGGGCCACAACAAATTTTTCCATTCCGATCTGTGTTCGGCTATGTGTTTGATTTGGTTCCAGGAATACCCTGCATCTTGAATTTCCCTTAGCGTATTTCGTCTTCAGGTGTTGCTCGGACGACCAATTCTTCTACTACCCTGGGGGTTGAACTCAAGCACCTTCCTTGTGATGTCATTTTGTGGTTTACGGAAAGTGTGACCGAGCCATCTGTATTTTCGGATTTTTATGGTTTCAGCGATTTGTGGTTGTTGAGTTTTATACCACAGTTCTTCGTTGCTGATGATATTCGGCCAGAACACCTTCAGGATACGTCGAAGACATCTATTTACAAACGACTATATTTTCTTAGATTCTTTTATTGGCAGGTTTCAGGTCTCGCATCCATATAACTAGGTTGATTTTACATTTGAATTAAAGATGTTTACTTTCGTTCTTATGAATATATTTGAGGATGACCAAACTTTGCCGAGCGAACCAAAAGTTTGTCGAGCTTTATTCAGTCGGTATTGGATGTCGGCAGCACTACCTCCAGATTTATCAATTATAGAGCCTAAGTAGAGATATTCCTTTACATCATCTAAATCTTGATCAGTATTAGTTAATAATATTTCAAAAACCATGAATTTTGTGTATTGTAACAGAAAATGTTGATTTACACAGATCTGTGATCAAATAATAGTGAAGTCTGATACCGTTCCGCAAAAACGATACCATATAAATCCTTAGAAACTGATATTAAAAGGTGAAAACGAAAAAATTTACCATTTTCAAAAGCGCATTGTACAAAAGCTATAAACACTAGGGATGAAATTTAAATTCTCTAAAGTGTAATATTGATTACAATATAAACCTTTAACCCTTTAAATAGCATTCTATTCTTGGCAGCAAAAACAATAAAAATGGACAACATTGGATTTGGTTGAAATAGGATATTTTTAACACATTTATAAAAGGAAGAAGGTAAATTGATGAAATAAAAAAAATGTTATAAATTATCTTTGGAGAACATCGCAGTTTTATAAAAAATGAGAATTAAATGCAGAAGTAGTTGGCTGCGATATAAATTAGCTGGTTGTTAGGGAACTTTTTCATGTCAAAATTTAACGTTTTAAATCCAGTTTTGAACAAAAATTTTAAAAAGAGTTATCAAGGAAGATGTTGATTACAACTAAGAGTATATGGATCAATTCCATGCAGTTTGTAAAAGTGTCAGGAAATGTAATAGAAAATTGTTATTATTTTGAAGTGTCCTCTAAATAGACAATAAATCAACCAACCCTAAATTAATTGATCAAAATGTTTTTTTTTCAAAATATTTTTTTTGCCGTAATTCGCCGTAATGCCGTAATTTGGCCCCTGGACTAAAAACGTAGTAGTATGTAAATAATGAATTGAGTTTTGCTGATTGCAAATGTTGTCAAAGTTTCCCGCCAAAATATAATAAATTACTAAAACAGATCAAATCTCTCATTTATGGTAATTAAAAAAGACAAAAAAGTTTAAAAAAACATAAAAAATCTTTGGAGTAGATAGAGCATGGTAAAATTGGAAACACAAATAAATAAAATTTCAAATCTTGAACATATTTGGAAAAGAAATCGTTAAAAACTTGAAAAGTGATAAATCGATTTAAAAACAGCATAAATCGATATAATAAAAAAACTAAAATTGGAAAACTTCCCAATTGGGAAATCTTACAAATAAAAACCGATGTAATGACAAAAAAATATAAAAAAACTATTTTAAATATAAAAAATTAATTCCACTGAGAGAATTCTCTGCATGATATCAATAAACTTTTGCGTTATATCTATGAAATGTCATGAGTTCCAGTCCATTGAAACGTTTCATTAAATTAATGCAGTTTTTCATAAAATTTAAGTAAAATTTCATTCTATTTATTAATAATTTCACACGACTAATAAAAAAGTTTCATTGAAACTAAGAAGATTTTTCATAAAGTTTAAGAAATTTTTCATTCACATCAGTTTAGTGAAAAAAAATTCAAAAAACTTGTCCAAGAAATTCTCTCTGTGTGGAAAACACGATAATAACACGAAAAAAATATAAAACTATAAAAAAACGTCAAAAATTGTTAAACATTTCTAAAAACCTAACAAAATATATAAAATCGCTGAAATTAAAAAAAACTTCATAATTTGTATTGACCAAAAAGGTAAAGAAACCGGTAAAAAAAAAATTTTATAAAACGTACATAAATGCTTTTTGACCATCTAATGCCCAAGACCGCTTTTTAGGCTGTTTTGTTTAAATGTACGATTTTTAATTCAAAGAGTTAAACTACTTCGATAGAAACCATAATATACTATATTTTCAGAGTACAAAATTTCAGAGTACAAAATCGTCGAAAATGTATTTATGTGGCATTTAGATCTTATATCAATACAGAGTACAAAAAAAAAAACATATTTCCAAATTTCTAAATACTGCAAGCTAGAAAAATAACTAATTTTTAGTTTCTATGCTTTGGTTCTTTCGCGCACTGTATCAGTAATTTTTATTGAAATAATTTTCACATTATAAGGAAGTCACATTTTTAAAGATAAATATATTTTTTAACATCACTAATTATTAAATCAGTGCAATGTCTGTACAATTTGCAAGATAACTACAAAGTAATAAAATATAAAACAAGATTTACCAAACCAAAACTAAATGGAACAGGATGACCATATTACTCTGGAGATGTTTTGCACAACAAGTTTTACTTTTTATGATCAAAAAACATTTAAATATGGTAAAAGTTTAAAATTTACAAAAACAATTCTCAAGCCAATAAAATTCATCACTATAATAAAATTTTGCATTAACATTCCACATTAGAGTGCCTCATTTTGATATTTTTTAAAAATATGAGAGATGCACGCCCCTGAGAATAAAGTTTAATATGTTGTATGATGACTCCAAAAATAATTCGTCTCTATCGAAACATCCCTTTAGCTGTTTTTAAAAAGCATTCAAAAACACTATTTTCAGTGAAAAAAAAAATATTTGTTGCAGAACCTTTTGTCATATATAAAAAATATTTAAAACTCTACGATTCTGCATTAAAAAATTATTAAAGACAACTTCTCGACTTAAGATAATAAGATTTATATGTTATTTTGTTTATATTTTTGAATGCGATTTTTATAAAAAAAAAATCTCATTTTTCATCTGTTTTTCATTTTGAATATATCGTCGGAAAGGTTTTGACATCTGCTAATAACTTTAATGCAATAATGTGTCTTAATGTGCAAGGATGTTTTCAGGATTCCAAAGAAACTAGAAAATGTTAATTTTTTACATTAATGCTTCTAGTTTTTAGCGCAGCTAATTGATTTGTAATGGGTAAAGTAGAGACTTCCACGAATAATATCTTGTGCTGCAAGTTTAGCCGTTGAATATTTTTTTTGTAGAAATATTTGCAAAAAAAATCAAAATTTTGACAAACAAATTTAATATTATTTTGAAATATGAAACATTAGGTTTAATTAAACAAAAAATATATGACAGAATAAAAATCCTCGACGATTGAAGATATTTTCAAATTTTAAATTTCTTATAATTCTGTGAATAAATCTGTATTCAAAAATATATAAACAGATTTTTTAAAAGTCAACCGATTTTTAAATTTTTTGCAAAAATATTGTGGTTTTTCACCATTTGTTAAAAATGTCATATGGCAAACCCTAACATTATAATTTTTATAAGTGTAGTAATATTTTAATAAAAGCCAGGCATTATTTAAGTTTTGAGTGAAAACGGAATACATTTTGTAATATTTTAAAATTGGCTTCCTGGGATCTTAAAAAAGTCGGATATATGAAAAAGGAGAAAAAATAGTGAATAATTTGGTCACCAATATTTTAAATAATTCAAATAAATGGCACGACATAGTGTCCAAATGGCTTTCAAAGTGTGTGTATTTCTCGAGTATTTTAACGCTGTTTTTAAATAAGTCAAAATTTCCTAAACTTTAAACATATTTTCATACAAAGATGTTTTAAATTTCACCCCCACTTTTAAATCCCAAAATATGGGATTGGGCGAAAAACACGTTTATCATATTTTTTGCTCCTTTATCACCTATACGAATTTTATAAAGTTCAAAGGGAACCCATCGGTAAAATTTCCCTGTAAGTGTCAGGCAATTTATAGGATATTTGCCTTTTATATTGTCTGCAAAATCTGAATTTTTTGAGTTCACTCCGCCGAAAAATACGTTTATCGTATTTTTTGTTCCTTTATCACCTATTCGAATTTTATTAAGTTCAAATGGAACCCATCGGTAAAGCTTCCCTGTAAGTGTTAGGCAATTTATAGGATATTTGCCTTTTATATTGTCTGCAAAATCTGAAACTTTTTAGTTAACGAATAAAAATACATAGTTTTTTGGATGGTTATAAATCTTTAATTTCCCGAGTTAAAACGTTTGTATTAAATAATACATTTTTTTTACATACACTTATAAGTGTATGACACAAACGTTTTCAAATTTGACGTGTTTCGCGGATTTGGATAAAACAATTAAAGCGTTATTTTGCGATATACGTAAAAAGTTATTTAAAATATGTTGTGCAGGATTATTGGTCAACTAGTACAACTTTAATGTTAAAAACCTGAAAATAATGAATTTTAAGAAAATGCACTTTATACAGGAGGTTTTTGTTTCAAAATGACCTGAAAAAACGATTTCAATTATTAATACATTATTGTCCGTTACGTGCAGATAGGTAAAAATTTAGCAAAAAAAAAGTTGTATCCCTAGTGTGCACATATGTTTATAAGTTTCCCGGGTTACAAAAAAAAATACATAATCAAACTAAAAAAATCGAAAAAGCAAACACCCTCCCCCCACGAAGTAAATTCCTAGCTACGTGCCTGCATATAATCCTCTTTGTATAACTTTTCATCTTCACCACCATACTAATTCAACATTAAATTTAAGCTTTGACATACACTCCTACTTACCTCTGGTTAGTTTTCGCATCTGACAGCACCTTTAGTAACAAATTATTTCAACTCGCGAAAATTTTATTAAAATTGTAGTGCTAATATAAAAATCTTAATTTAACTATTTAAATTAACAAAATTTACATATTTTTTTAAATAAATTAATTAAACAAGTCTTAAATTTAGTTTTCAATATGAAAGTTTACGAATGCAAGTGATTTTAATTGAAATATTGCACTAATAAGTTGAGGCTGCCTGCCGGGGCCAAGTGTTGGGTGTCGTGTATTTGTTTTGTTAATTAAACGGTTTCGTATATAAAAAAATAAATTTTTTTTTAAATAATTTTATTAAGTGTTTGAATATTTATAATTAAATTAAAAAAAATTGGCTCCGGCAAAGGAAATTGATTGAAATTGAACAATTGAGCCTTCGCTGGCCAAAGTATTGTGTTGTTGTTTTTTGTTTTATTAGAACAAGTGCAAAGAAAATAAGAAAAAAACAACAAATGACAAATGACACCACTAGTATGGTGATTTGTTATTGTAGTGTTAGTGGTTAACAAAATTACTAGTGGTATTTATGTTGAAATTATTATTCAATTACTATTAAACAGAAGCACTGGAGGGTGCTTAAAGAATATGCATACACTGCAAAAAGTTTTAAGGTAATTTATATTTTATTAGATTTAATTATCAAAATACTCTTAAACACTTTTGTCTCGTTTAATATAACATATCCCTCTTGTTATATCAAATTGATGCAATTTTAAAATTATTAAAAATTATAAGGGAATGCTCGATAATATGGGCTTAAGCCTGGTTTTCAGATATATAATAAAAATGTGGAATATTTGAAATACATCAGCTTATAGACCAAATTTTTTATTTTTCAAAAAACTGAAAAGCTAATTTAAGCGATTTTAGCTTCGTGCATGAGCTCGCGGTTTGTAATCGCTAGAGTCGAAATATTGTAGTAGGTATCATCATAAAACATGTTAATCTTTATTTTCTGCTTGGTGCATCATACACTTTTTTTTTAGGCACTCTAATACACATTTTGACAACTACACTTAAAGAGTTATAAAATGTAATAATTAGTAATGAATATTTTATAATATTTTAAAATTTTGTAAATTACATTTTTATGTGAAAAAAAAGATTTTACAATAGATGACATGAAATTTTAAACAATACTACATTTAAATAACCCTGACCTAATGTTTAATATATATTTAGAAAGAATCTAGCAAGAGGAGATTTTCATAAAATATATAAATATACGTTAAAAGTATTACAACTTATAACTTTATTAATAATTTAATATATATTGTAACATACTAAAAATATATTGTAACATATAAAAAAATAATTACTCTTGGCTTTCATGGATGTACCACGTTTAGACTGCATTTGTGGCAATATTAGATTAGATTAGATTATACTGGCACTATGCACCGCGACCAGAAATTGGTATTTTGTGCTGCCAGCGAATACACCCTATAGGTTCAGGCTCCCTACGAAGCCAATTATCCTACCAGGTGAACAGTTCCAAACGTCCGATGGCGTCACTATTCGATCACCAAAATAACGCACCCTCCTGTCGGAGAGCCTCGGACATTTGCAGAGAACATGCTCAGAGGTCTCGGGTTCCAATTCACAAAACCTGCACGTATCCGTAGAGGATCGTCCCATCTTGTACAATTGATACCTAAGGCCACAGTGTCCTGTGAGGTAACCCGTTACGTTCCTTAGTTCGCCCGTCGTCATAGACAAGAGTTTCCGCGATCTCTCCCCAGAGGGAGATATAAACAGCCTCGCCTGTCGTTGCCCAGGCGATCTGGCCCAATAGCCCCCAAACTCCGACCCCCTCCATCTTCTGAGCATCTCTCTGACATACCCATTGGGTACGCCACAGAAGGGTTCCGGGCCAATGAATTGTCGACGAGCTCCGCAGTTGGCTAAACAGTCAACCCGTTCGTTGCCCTCATGCCCCTCATGGCCTGGAACCCAGCCCAGTGTCAAGGAGTTGTTAAGTCCTAGACGATTTAGAGAGTCGATACATTCCTTAACCAGACCAGACGACACAGCTTGAGCCCTCAAGGCACCAAGTGCCGCTTGGCTGTCAGATAGAATGTAGATCGTGGCCCCCCGTGTCCTCCTCCGCAGACACTCTTCCACACAGATACAGATAGCGAAGACCTCAGCCTGAAAAACGGAGGGATATTTGCCCATGGGCAGATGTGGCAGATGTGGCAAATATGGAAAACATCTTATTTCATAGAAATATAATTCAAATTATGATTATATGTATTAACTATATATTAAAATACAACACTGCGTTTATTCGTACCACAGCAGAATAATGACAATTGGGTCGACAAGCCACAACTGAAAATTCCCACAAAGCTAAACTTGATTCCATTCTGCCTACAAAAATTTTGACAACATGACAATATTTTTTACATTAATTATAAAAAATAATATAAAATTAATTTGAGGTTGTGGTTGGTTGTCCCAACTGTGATTACTTCTATCGAAACACTACACTTAGGGAACTTCTGCTTTAAAAATTTGTAGTTGCTTGGGTTATAATACAATGTCTTTATTTTTAATGTAAATGTCAGTCATTTGTAAAACAAATTTAATTTTTTACTAACCTTGTAGTTCATTTAAAAAAACAAACCACATCAGATGACTGTTTTATGATTTTGCATTCATTTTTCAAGTCGTTTTTTTTTCTTATTAAAAAAATAAATGTGTGTTAATTTTTTAATAACATCTGTGGTAAAACAGTAAAAACAAAGGACAAATGTTAGTTGAATTTATTGAAATGTTAGTCGTCCTTTCTTCAAGTGAAATATCATTTGTTTTTCACTACAATTGCTGTCGTCTTTACCTACTTTAATATCCTTAGTGTATAGTTATTGTGATTGATTTTTTTTATCCCAGTTTTACCAAATGTTAAGCTTATTATTTAAAAAATAAAAACACTTTAAATCAAATTACATTTTCATTTGTAAGTAATACAGTCTAAATCCATTAATCATAGCCTACACTTTATATTTTGTAAAACCCATTTTAACCGGTTTTCCAGAGGAATTAAGTAAATGGTTTTTTAAAACGCTCCAATTTTTTTTTTTTTTTTGTGTTTAATGTTAAAGCCAAATGTTTGCTAAAAAGGAATTTTGTTTTACAATGTGGTTTATATGTTGGCGTCAGTGATTGTGTTTTCTATGTTTTCACGATCACTCACCTTTATTTTTAACACTTTGTTTAGTTTTTCTTTTTCTATTTTAGCTGGATGTATTAGCCGTTTTGTGCAAAAACTATTTCTCTCTAGTTTGTTGGTCTAATATATTATGACTACACGTATATTAACAATTTTTTCAAAATTGACCATTTGTTATGGCTTCATCAAATGTCATTGATATTTAATGATAAGATCAATGATCCCTTGTATAGGTTTTCGTTATTTTTATATGTTTTCTAATAAAATTTGTATCTGAAAGTGGTAAAAGTAATTAAACATTATTATGACGAGTAAATTTTATGACTTTTAAAAGTGATGCTGAATTTGTCAATCAAAATTAATTAACCCCTTATGGTTCATAACTGTTCCGTTTGCAATCGAGTACCTTTGGAGGTTGTATTTATTTACTATATAAAAAGTTGCTAAAAACCCCTGACTAAAAAATAATAAAAAAACATAGTAGAAAATTGTTATCCTGAGTTGCCAAATAATTTTTGGATAAAATAAGTTTTTACATTCCTTCGATGGGACAATTTTCAAAAATTATTTAAAAACATAAAAAACAAAAATAACTTTTATATTTACATTACATTTACAATTTTGTATGAGAATTTTTTTAATACGAGGTTTCTGAATACGAAATTAATATCAGATTTCTATTTAATTACTTATGGTGGACTTCATTAAATTGTAGGCTCCTGTAATCTATCTAAGAGTAACGCAATTTCGGGGGGTGGCAGGGTCTCCCATTTAAATTGATTAACCCTGAAAGGTCATTCTTCGTTGAATCGCCTACGCAAGACGTATGATCTTTACACAACAAAAATAAGAATGACTTTCTAGGGTTAAAAGTATGTAAACTTATTTCTGAGTAAGTAACCTTTTTTTGGTGAAAATTTAACAAGAGTTTTTACATTTATCAAAATAAGTGGCCAAAATGATCCAAAAACAGTTTACCACATCTTTCTTAAAAAAAAAAGTAAATCTTCATATTTTTGAGAATGACTGTTAGTGAATTATTTAAGTTAGTGTGTTTTGGCAAGCCTCTGTCAAATTATTTAGAATTCATTTGAGTAAGTTGTCATCTTAAACTAATATTCTATTTTGTAACCATGAAAAACAGTTATATCCGTCTAATCTTGTTTATTTCATAAATTTATAAACCAGCACACATTAATACTATTTATTCAAACATTAAAAACATAAAAAGAATTTCCTTTCCTGTCCATCACTAACTAAAAAAAATTTAAATGATTTTTTCCCCATTAAAATTTAATATTCTCCAGATATATGTCAATTACTTAACCATTTATAGGTTCAGGTATCAGCGTATCTTAACCATAATACTACCAATAAAAACAACACTACCAACACTAGCAATCATAATAAAAAAAAGTTTTCATTTGATTTTGTCATAATAACCTCAATTTTCAAATAGAAATGACGATCAGAAATACTAACTACCAACTTTTTCCTCCTCAAGAGTTGACCTAATTTGTTTGTTTTGTTCTTCATGTTGTTTTTTTTTTCTGCAGAAGAAAAGAAAAATTAAATAATCAGCTTAAAAAGTTCTAAAGATTGCAATTTCTTGTAAAAGAAGTCATGTATCTTGAGGTTTTCCTTGTGTGTTTTTCCTAACATTTTGATCATATATAAATCAGAGTGGGTCAAAATTTAAAAACTGTCAAAACATTCAAGAAATTAGTGTGAAACATCTTTCCCATTGAATAAAAATTCAAAAAATAAAACACTCAGAAATCAAATCCCTTTTGACCTATCTTTGATGCAGACAATGATTTCAGTTTTCGGTTCAGTTTTTAAAATTTCTAATAGTTAAATTATGTTATGAGGCATCAGTTAATGGGGCTTTGAAGTATAGCAGCCCTAAGTTTTATTTCCAAAGCTAAATCCATTTACAAAAAAAGTATATCGCAGCAATTTTAAACTTTCAGTATTTGATCTCCTATACAAGATAACAAAATTTTACAATTTTTTCAAAAAAAATGGGCGAAGTAGGCGTGGTTAAATATTGACAAAGCTTGCTTTAATTTTTAGTATATTATTTATAATTATTTGACTGAATTTGAAAATAATAGAAATTTGACTTTATTAATACGGTTTTTTTTTAAGGATAATTTAAAAAAGTAATTTTTTTTATAATAATTAAGAATTTCTTCCAATTTGTTAGTGTTAGACAAAACTCCATTTATTTAACAATCGGTAATTTTTTTTGCTTTTTGTATTCATAAAAAAAAGATAGGTTAGATGTTTTTTTATACATCCGAAAAGTTTCATCGTGTAACTCGGATTATTTTTGGACAAAATATTCGTTAAATATTTTACTTCATAAATATTTCAGTATTTATATTTATGGGCAATTAATAATACACATAGTAAAATACCTTACACTTCATAAAGTTTTGAAATAGAAATATCGAAATATATATGAAGGACTATATATGAATATTTTCCCTAAACTTAATTCTGGACTATATATGAATATTTTCCCTATAAACTTTCTGGATGGACAGAAAACCATTTAGCCTTTTTTTTAATAAATATAAACGAAACAAGTTTTTCCCGATTTTTAGATAAATTTAGTTTTCTGTTACACTAAAGATTCAGAACTAGTTCTGAAATAAAAAAAAAAGTAAAAAAATTTATACTTCTCCATAAAAAAAGTTTTGATATAGTCAAATGTCTATAATTTTCCAAATTCAGTTAAATTATTATAAATAATATTTTTGGAAAAGTCGTAAAAGTTATTCCATTTTTCATTGGAATTATTTCAAAGACATTGGGGAAATTATTTCAAAGACTTAATTTTTTTATATTTTTTCATAAAATTTCATAATTTCATTAATTTTCATATATTTCAAACTTTAGTTTTAAGATATATTTCTCAAGTGCGCAATATATTTTATAAATTGCTTTATTATTTCAATGTAGAGATTTGTTAATTTTGAACTTCAATGAAATTGTCATAAAAATGATGTGAAGCGGTTCATTAGCTTAGTTCCAATGCATTTTTCAAGGCCTTTATAAAGACTTTTTTTAATTCACAAGGAAACTTCTTAATATTAAAAATTTGTATAAAACTGTTTCATAAATTCTATAATAGTTCATTGTCGAAATGATTCTTTAGTTTCAGGAAGATTTTTATTAATTCTACAAACATTTCATAAAGATTAACTTTAATGAAACCTGTTTCATAGATTTTATGAAAAGTTTTAATGGACGAGTTCCAGTGACAATTTTCATTAAAGCTATAAAGAAATTCATTATTGAAGTGAAGATAAATTCACTCAGTGTACTTTTTTCTAAGATACAACATTTTCCAGTTTCGGTCCACTCTAGTCTTTTCATATATTGTTTAAACTTGTTTATACTCAAGAAGTGTAATAATACTGACATGTTTTAGTTAACTAATTGCAGCATTGAAGATGATGTTGATCTTTATTCAAGCGCTTAATATTTTAAAATATTTATACAACCGAATATGATTCAATGTGGTTAGAGTAGTTTGATCTAAGCCTTTCAAAAAAAATTTTTTTAACAGTATCAATAGAGGCTTTAAACTTTTTTTGACAAAGTTTAAAATGTCGGCTGAGAGCTACGTAGTCTATTAAAAAGACATAATCTTATATAAAATATGCAGTCTTATAAAAAAGAAGCTGTCTTATATAAAAGACGTAGTCATATAAAAAAGACGTAGTGTTACTAAAAGAAGACGCAGTCTTACTTAAAGAAAGACATAGTCTTATAAAAACGTAGTCTTACAAAAAAGACGTAGTCTTTTAAAAAAGACGTACACAGAGAAAATTTCTTGGACGAGTTTTAATGAAATTTTTTCACTAAGCTGATGAAGCTTTCTTCACAATGTGAATGAAAAATTACTTAAACTTTATGAAAAAGTTTCATAGATTTAATGAATTTTTAATAAATAAACTGAAATTTCTCATTAAATTTTATTAAAAAAAACTGCATTAATTTAATGAAAAATTTCAATGGACGGGTTCCAGTGACATTTCATATATCTAATGCAAATATTTATTAATATCTGGCAGAGAATTCTTTTAGTGTAGTATTATAAAAACGACATAGTTTATTGTCATAGTATGTATTGTCCATTAAAAATTCTACTGTAATATTATAGTGACCGAAGATTTGTTGTTGCTTGACACCGAATCCAAGTAATCGGTCAATCTTTTATAAACATGTTTTATGTAGGATGGTGAATGTGTTTACATGCATTCATTTAGAAATTTTATTGTAATTATCAAATAATTGATACATCTACGAACATAGTTTCGATTTCATTAACATATTATAAAAAAAGTTTATACGTGAGGTCTTGATATACAAATCGTAATAAAAAACGTATTGAATTATAAAGATGTCTTATGAAATGTATGCTTTTTATTTCTAGCGCTCAATTCATACTTTCATCTAACATCTGCATTACTCATAATTTGTTGATAGTGAAATTATATCATTAATTGTTTTTATATAACAAAGTATTTTGTCATTTTGGTAATTCACACTTGATTGTTTTACCAAGGTTTTACTTACAAATAATTACTACAAAAAATACTTTTTTTGCTTTGAAAACTTGTTTAATAAAAAAATTTATTTAAACGTTTAATTTAACATATTTTATGTAACATAATTTGTACACAACTTGAAAGTGACAATTGTTTTTTTTCGATTTGACTCATGCAGTGGAATTATCATCATTATGTATAATAATATAAATATTTTTATTGGTAGGACCACCTATGGTAAACTAACGTGGTTTAATCAACGTTTGGTTTTATCAACTTACCACAAACATTAAAACTATTTAATTTAAATAAATAGTTAAGAAATTATACAATTGTGCCATATAAGTTTTAACATTTTAAGTTTCTTTAGGTAAAATTTAAATATTCTGATAATTATTTAGTTAAGACGAGGTCAGAAATGTCAGGTGTTCTAATTCATCGGAAAGTTAAAATATAAATGGGTCTTATATTATTAGTAAACGTTTTTCATAGGTTATGTAAGAAATCTCAAAATTGGGTCAAATCAACTAAAAACAAAATAAATGTTAAATATAAAAAAAAATTTTTTTTCTTTCAAATATTTAGCAAAAAAAATCTGCTATTTTTAACAGTTTTTTTCTGCAACGTAGTTGTTAACCAATTTTTAGTAGATTTTCTGCTATTTTTACTAATTTAATTATTAATTTTTCTTCCAGCGTAAATATCTACCTTAATATGGGCAATACAATAACCAATCGTGGTAGGTCTCATAATGGCTCCACTTATGCTCCCTCCATATTCAATAAAAGTTCTTTACAACGTGAACGTAAGTCAGCCAAACAGCAACAATATGAATTACGCTCTAAAACATTGCCGGCACGCAATGCAAAAACTGCCTTCAGCAAGAGAAATAATTTAGATAAACCAATAGCCCAAACTCTACCCACAAACAAACCACAAATATCCTCAACTCCCCCAACTCCACCACCGCCCAATGGAGAAACATCACGAGTACTATTTTTACTATATTTAATACATCGTACTTGGAATGTTATAACCGACACAAAAAGCAAAAGGTTAGTTAAGAAATTTAATAAATTTTTTAAAAATTTTCTTAATAAGATAAAATTCCATTATTTTATTGCCCTCCTTCGCATGTGTAATTAGTTCACATGGAAAAATTTCAAAGAAGCCCTCAAATCATGATTCGTTTTATGAAACCGAAAGTAATTGTTCTTTATCATTGACCGATTTATATGGTGCTGGTTCTCAGTGCTGTTCTCAATTATCGGTATGCAGTTGCAGTTCTTGTTATAATGATGCAGCAGCTGAGCAAAATGTATACAATTCAATAGATGAGCAATTTTCACAAGATTCAATAGGTGATAAAGTGGAAGCGGTTAGTAAAAGGTAAGTGAAAAAAAAAAACATTTATTATTAAATTTTAAATAATTTTGAAGAACACACTTTGAATTATGGGATATGTTTCACATGTACTATTTTTTCTCAGTGTATACATTAGCGCTATGCTTTACTATAGTGCTGATTTTATTTGCGTGATTATCTAAGACATAAACCTGGAGTAAGGCTATTGTGAATGATTTTGAATTGCGTGTGTGTCTAGACTATTTTCATTTACTTTGAAAAGGCAGCACTTTTTGATATCAGAACTAAACTGAATAAAATTAATTATCCAAAATTGAGACAACCTAATGTATAATTTCAAAATATTTGTTTGGTTCATGTCTCTAATAACCAATCCATGATTTGAGAGCACCGGAGACTTTACAAACTGAAATATCTAAAAGTATGCTTTAATTTACCATATTGTGCAAACTTTTTTAAATCTGTATAGTTTGACGACTTTAATAATAAACTTATTTGCAAGTCTCCACAAAAAGTCTTCTTTGAATCTACGAAACTAAACTAATTATATTTGAGGAAATTTTAGTTAATTGAAAGTAACAAATTAATCTGCTAAAATCAGAAAAAAATGGATAAATACCAGTAGACAAAAAAAATCATAAAAAAATTTGTGATTTTCAAAGTTTTTTTAAACCTTTTTTAATGCGTATAAAAATCTGCCATTCTGAAATTAGCAGTCTACAATTTGTTTTTGGTAATATTTATGTTTACTTCCTTAAAATTTACTGTAATTAACATTTAACTAAATTAAAGGTAAATATTGCAAAACTTTATTGAAAAATTTTTAAAATAAAAATAGCAAAAAAAAATAATTCGTTCGATCATAAAAATAGTCGAAACATACTCAAATAAAAAAGTCTGTAAAATTTACAGAAAATCTGTAGTATTACAGTAAACTTGACTAATATTTGGCCGGTTCTACAGTTTAGTGAAGTAAGTAGAAAAAATTAGTAAACGTTAGTAAATTAAAAAAAATTTTCTTAATGAATCACATAATTGGTTCTATAAAAATGTAAAAATGTTGAACTTAAATAAATCTTTGCTACACTGAGAGAATTATCTGTATGATATCAATTAATTTTTGCCTTCGATCTATGAAGTGTCACTGGAATTCATCTATTGAAACTTTTCTTTAAATAAATGCAGTTTTTCATAAAATTTTATGAAAAATGTCATTTTATGTATAAAAAATTGCATACGCCCAATGAAAAGTTTCATAAGAAATTGTTTCATAAAAACTATGCAGCTTTTTCATAAGGTTTAAAAGTTTTTTTCATTCACATATGAATAAAACTTGTGAAAAATTAAAATTTGTCCAATAAAATTCTCTTTGTGATATATATTTTGCTAATTTTTCTACTAACTTTTTTTATTTGAGCTAAACTTTTAATGGGAAATTTTACTAATTTTTACAAGTTTAGTAAAAGTCTTTTACACGTTTAGTTTTATTAAATAAAAAATCTTTGTAATTTGTTAATCGTATCAAAATTTTTTTTGTTTTTATTATAATTTCAATGAATTTTTTTAGTAACATTTCTTAGTTAATTTATGTAAATGATGATTCATAAGTAGGTTTGTATGAATCTGAATAATCAGGTGGACTTTCAACTAAAGGTGGTTTTGCGTAGGGAAGTTTATTAGGTATTCCATAAGGAGTAGAAATTGGAGGACTTGCAGGAGAATAAGGAGGGGCGCTCTTATCATAAGTAGGTTTGTAGGAATCTGGATAAGCAGGTGGACTTTCAACCAAAGGTGGTTTTGCATAGAGAAGTTTATTAGGTATTCCATAAGGAGTAGAAATTGGAGGACTTGCAGGAGAATAAGGAGGAGCACTCTTATCACAAGTAGGTTTGTAGGAATCTGGATAAGCAGGTGGACTTTCAACCAAAGGTGGTTTTGCATAGGGAAGTTTATTAGTTATTCCATAAGGAGTAGAAAGTGGAGGACTTGCAGGAGAATAAGGAGGAGCACTCTTATCACTAGTAGGTTTGTAGGAATCTGGATAAGCAGGTGGACTTTCAACCAAAGGTGGTTTTGCATAGGGAAGTTTATTAGGTATTCCATAAGGAGTAGTAATTGGAGGACTTGCAGGAGAATAAGGAGGGGCGCTCTTATCATAAGTAGGTTTGTAGGAATCTGGATAAGCAGGTGGAATTTCTACCAAAGGTGGTTTTGAATAGGGAAGTTTATTAGGTATTCCATAAGGAGTAGAAAGTGGAGGACTTGCAGGAGAATAAGGAGGAGCACTCTTATCACAAGTAGATTTGTGGGAATCTGGATAAGCAGGTGGATTTTTAACCAAAGGTGGTTTTGCATAGGGAAGTTTATTAGGTATTCCATAAGGAGTAGAAATGGGAGGACTTGCAGGAGAATAAGGAGAAGCACTCTTATCACAAGTAGGTTTGTAGGAATCTGGATAAGCAGGTGGACTTTCAACCAAAGGTGGTTTTGCATAGGGAAGTTTATTAGGTATTCCATAAGGAGTAGAAATTGGAGGACTTGCAGGAGAATAAGGAGGGGCACTCTTATCATAAGTAGGTTTGTAGGAATCTGGATAAGCAGGTGGACTTTCAACCAAAGGTGGTTTTGCATAGGGAAGTTTATTAGGTATTCCATAAGGAGTAGAAATGGGAGGACTTGCAGGAGAATAAGGAGGAGCACTCTTATTATAAGTTGGATTGTTGGAATCTGGATAAGCAGGTGGACTTTCAACCAAAGGTGGTTTTGCATAGGGAAGTTTATTAGGTATTCCATAAGGAGTATAAAGTGGAGGACTTGCAGGAGAATAAGGAGGAGCACTCTTAGTATAAGTTGGATTGTTGGAATCTGGATAATCAGGTGGACTTTCAACCAAAGGTGGTTTTGCATAGGGAAGTTTATTAGGTATTCCATAAGGAGTAGAAATTGGAGGACTTGCAGGAGAATAAGGAGCACTCTTATCACAAATAGGTTTGTAGGAATCTGTATAATCAGGTGGACTGACAACCAAAGGTGCTATTATATAGGGCAGGTTATTAGGTATTACATAAGGAGTAGAAATTACAGGACTTGCGGGAGAATAAGGAGGAGCACTCTTATCATAAGTAGGTTTATAAGAATCCGGATAATCAGGTGGACTTTCAACCAAATGTGGTTTTACATAGGGCAGGTTATTGGGTATTTCATAAGGAGTAGAAATTGGAGGATTATGTGCATTTGTTGGTTTATAGGAACTTTTATATTCCAAAGGATTATATGGCTTCACTGATGGTTTATATTGTGGTGCAACATATGGGCCGATTTTATTTTTCTTCACTATGTATATCGGTTTATTATTAGTTGCTGTATTGAGTCCATATAGTAAATCAATCAAATTGCAATTCGCTGCAGAAGTATTCACCACATCGGGTAGTGCATTATTAATAACTCCTGTTGTGATATCAGTTACATTGATGCCAGTGATTGTTTCTGTAATATTTATTGCATCTATTGTTGGAATAACAGTTTCATTAAGAATGGGAGGTACTATAGTGGTGGCAATAGGTATAATAGGGCATTCGCCAGCCAATAATAATATCCAATCTGAAAGAAAAATATGCATATAAATTTATTACATAGAGCAATGTCTCAGAATCTGAAAATTATAACAGAAATAATTTTTATTTTTCTATAAGATAAACTCTTTAGGACCTAAGATTTTGCATAAACGGAAAACTCTCAAACTGAAATTTCATATAGAAAGTACTATATTTAAAAACAGAGTTACTTAAAAAAAACATCTTAAAGCAAAAGATTTGCGAATCTGCGAGTTTGAAATCAAATTTTTTTAAATAAGAAATAGAATTAAATTATAATTAAAAATGCAAAAGATTTAAAGATCTTAGTATATGTTTTTCAATTAAAAAGTTTTGGTTATTTCTTTAGCCTTATAGCGCCTTCTTGTGGAAACATTGACAGCCAAAGTTTAAATTTTAATAGGATATGAAACCTAGACGGCTAAAGATATTTTAAAAAATTTAAATTTTATATAATTTTATAAACAAATCTTATTTAAAAAATACAACATTTTATTTTTTTGAGTAAACCGATTTCAAATTGTTTTCTTTTTGTAAAATATGGTAGTTTTTGACTAAATTTTAAAATAATCATATAGCAACATTTAATGTGTATACATGTAATAGTATTTAAATGAAAACCTAGTTATTATTTATTTTTTGAGTGAAACCTAAGGAATGAAAAATCATGCAAAATTCTCGGTATTCCGAACGAAAAATAAATTATAAAATTTTTCAAATAAGTTCATATTTTTTATAGGCAGGTTTTAAATTTTGCTCAAGAAATCCATAGTGAAAACGGAAATGTCATGCTCTGCATGGTCAGGTTTGCATATATTATATACAACCGATAAATTATTTTTTGGCACAGAAATAAAGCTCCCTATATTGCCATCAACATATCTGTAAAAAATATTAAACTTCAGTATTTTCTATATTTTAAAATAATTTTTGAAAAAAGTTTAGTCAAAAAAGGATAAAAACTGATGTTTTTCAAACAAGTATTAGGCAACTCTGGACAAGCATTTTTTATTCACGATTGTGGTTAAGATGCTTAATTATCGGTATATATTTAGTACAAAAATATAGACAATTAAAAGTCCTACATCGGAAATGGAACAGTGTGTCAATAATGAGCTAATACAACATTTTTTAATTTCGTCCTCTCTATAACATGTCCAAATTTTATCGAAATCTAGAACTGACGCTGGATTTTCCACTTCTGAATGTAACACTTTCCAATACAATTTTGTATCATTTAAAACTTACTATTTCCCTTTTTGATTTCCAGTTCCAAAAAGCATTCATTTTGGAAAGTTTTGACCTCACAATTTAATTTAGCACACAAAGGCCTATAATCGGTGGGGCATGGACAAGGACCAACATTTAAAATTTGCCAATCTGAAAAAAAAAAATAAAAAATCGATTAAATAAAAAATCTTAAAGTACCACACTGAGAGAATTATCTGCATGATAGCAATGACTTTTTTGAATTAGATCAGCACTAAAAAAATAAAATCAGTAAAATTACCAACATTTTTGCTGGCTTATATTATCAAATTTTTTGAATTTACAAATTCTATTGTTGGTGCCTACTGTTTTTTCAGTGTATTCAGATTTGATTTTTACTCTAACTCAAATAGTTTTCTTAATCATGTTTAAGTTCTTACTTACTTTTGCCAGTAGCCAGTATATCGCCATATAAACTTAAAAGATTTGGAAAAGTTTTAGTGCAATTATTAAAGGCAGCACAAACTTCTTGACCATCCAAAGGACAGGCAGTTGACACACAGGGGCCATTTAAAATCATTTGCCAATCTGTTTAGAAGTTTAATGGTTTATTAAATTTTAAGCTTATTATTTTTTTTTAAAAAAAAGCACTTACTAGTTTTAGTATCACAAATATGCTTTTTCAATTCACATTCATTGGTAAAATTACGTTGAACATTACCATATGCAGCACAAACTGGCTTAAAGATTTTATTACAATATTGTGGACAATATGTGACAGAACTGGATGGATAAGCAGCCGTTGGAGGTGAGGATGGATAACAATTTTCTATAGCAGTTTTTGATAAAACTGAAAGTATAAGAGAAATTAAGTTTTTATTGAATGCAAGGATTAAGGAGCTTTAAATTTTTTTTTTTTTTTTTCATAAAATTCTGTAATTGTAGTAAAAGTTCTTCAAACGATTTTGAGACTTCCAATAAAGTCTTCAACTTTAACTAAATAATCTCAACTTACCCATTTGTCCTAGTTCCAATTGTTTTTTGTTGAATTCATTATATTCACATAAATTGTCTAAACGAAAATATTCGTGGCCATTGGTACCACATACGGGAGTATTTCCCAATATACAATATTCCGGAGTTACTACAGTTGGTGCTGTCGCTCCATAATTTGTATAAGCTTTTGTAAAGCTTAGAAAACTTAAAAATAGAACACAACTATAGAAGTTCATGTTCTTCAAATAATTTTAAAACTAATAGTATTTCAAATTGAAAACTGTTTATATAGTTCTTTTGGTTAAAGCAAAAGCCATTCAACTTTAATATTGTTAAATGCAGTATTTTTCTATTGCTTATTCTAATACCACCCCTTTTAAATGCGTTTATTAAATTTATTTATATTTATCTCAAGAATACCTGTCTTTTTGGCAGAAAAAAGAAAAAACAAACGTGAGTATTTTGAAACAAAGAAAATATTAATAAATTTCTGCGTAGCTTTTCAATTACCACGAAAAATAGGTCAAACTTGCTTTTTGAAACTAAATGATTTGGATTTTGTAATTTTTAATTCAAATTTGTTATATGGATGGTCATACGTTGAATTCTTAGATGTTGTTGTGCAGTATTTTTACAAATTCAAATAAGCAAGTTGGAGTTCTACAGTTGCTACACTCAAATAAATATGTCTGTAAAAGTTACAAAAAAAAGCTGTAATTTTACAGAACAATTAAATATTTTTAGGCTAGCAGACCGATGAGCTAATATTAGCAAAACGTGTCTGTAATTATTAGTAAAGTGAAAGTAGAAGAATGTATTAATAAACTCTACTAAAACCCAGTCAAATTTTAGTATACCCTTAGTAGAAATTGATTTCAAAAATCAGCAATTTTTTTTACTAAAAATTTCAATTTTTTTATTTTTAATTAACTTTATCGTTTGGCATTTTTTTAAAATTTTAGATTAAAAAATGTGAAAAAAATTAAAAATAAATAAAGTAAAATTTTTCATAAATATGTTTATGAAAAACTGCATTTTTCTAATAAACAGTTTTAACGAACGCATTTCCGCTAAACTTTGTTAATTTACTGCAAGAATTCATTAATATTATGCGTATAATACCTTCAGTGTATAATTTAATTCACAAAAACTAGCTGAGCCTTAACCCTCTAACTGGCAAACGATGTTTTGCAACGAAATTCATACTATGTGCTACATTCGAAAAACAAATAATAAGTTCTTCAACAAAATTGTTTATCGTTGCCTAATTTAGGCGATATGAGCCAAAATATTTTAGGGTGCATTTTGAAAACTAAAGCATATAAAAGAGCAGTTTTGAACAAAAATTATTTCTCTTACCAAGATATAACCACACTCCAAAAACTATTTTTTTTTCTGCTCCTATTTAAGAAGATATCACGATTTTTGCTTTTTTGAAAAAGCAAAATTAGGCGAAAAAGTATCGAACTATGTTTTTTGAAAAATAATAATAATTTTTTGAAATTTTACGAAATTTTGATTTTGAAGCTTTCTCGCTTCCAACCGTTGACGGCACACGAAAAATTTCTTTGCAAAATATTTAGCAAATTTAGTTTTCTATCGGAATATATTAATTTCTAAGTATAAAACGCTCATTTGACGCATTTGTGGTAAATTTGATGAAGACTGCCCTGAGCAGCCTTACCCGTTAGAGGGTTAAATTGTTTATATAAATGTTTGTGCTTCGCTGTGTTTTTAGAATTCATCACAAGATTTATATATTTTTTTTTAAGAATTTTGTACAGGTTTCCTGTCAGAAAAAAAAGGCTACCCTAATCGTAATTGCATTAACTTTTAAATATTTTTAAATTAAGTACGATTCTTATTAAAAAAAATATGATTCTAATTAACTTATTAAGGACACGTGATAGATCCGCTGGACAAACTTTAAAAATATATTAAACAGGGCTTCATTAAGAATTTCATTCATTTGTTTTGCCTTAAAGCACCTCTAGTGGAAATATAAGCAACCAAGGTTCAAATTTTACCAGAATTTTAATCCTAGAGGGTTAAACATGTCTTTCTGTATTTACCCAGTGTAAAAACGGTCATTACTTTTCTCACTACCAGTAATGACACCAGCTTACTTTCTGCCTTACTTAATAATTAAAACCTACTCCGAACTAGTTAACTTTCCCATTATTTCAATAAAAAAAAATAATGCGTTACCCATAAGTAATTATTTTTATCATTATTTTAAACATAAAGTAATGATCTTAAAACTTTTAAAAATCTATTGTTAGACTCATTATTTTTCCTAGTAATTATTTCTCTAGTAAGTACATATCTAACTACTTATTTTTGATTTGTTGAAAGCTATAAAGTAGTGACATTTTGTGCAAGCAAGTCATTTATGTTTTTACAAATCTTTTTTTCTTTTTAAATATAAGTAATTTAAACTTATTTTTTTGGAGGTAACCGGTTTTTAAAATGTTTGCGAAAATTATGGTAGTTTTTTGGTTTTTTAATAAATTGTTATACGGCAAAGCTGACATTACAATTAATATAAGTAAAGTTGTATTTCAATAAAAATCATCCCATTTCGCAATGGATCAAAGCGATCATGTTTTAGTATAATATATAAAAAATAACGTGTGCCAAAATTCAGACAAAATTTTATATTTGCGAAAGTTAGTTTAACAAGAACTTTCATTACATTGAACTTCTACAAAATATTTTAAATTTTTATTTTAAAAATGTTCAGATATTTGTATGATTTTAGATAATTCGAGTTTCTCAAAGATTTCATAAAAAATCCATTTTTTGGTGGTATTTTTCCAATTACCTGAAAACAACCCAGGCAGAAAAATACAATCGGCACAGTGTTGACAAAGCATCGGCAACGTTCGGTTATGCGTTTGCAAATCGTGGGATTAACAATCTTGACAGTATTGTCCTGTCGATTGATAACAGTGGCCAACCGTTGGTTTGAGTGAACTTGCCAGCCTTAGCATAATTGGCATATTGGTGATTCAAAAAATGCGGTGCTTTAAAAATACATTAAATTTAATTAATTTTGAGAAATGTGCATAACACATTTAAAGAGCAGCAATATAGTTTGTCATAGTTAAATGTGTGAAGTATAATACAATATAAAAAACATGCTTCAAACTGGTTGTAATTTTGGTAAAAACAATATTGGCAAAGAATTTTACGGGTGGTACATGCTGTGCAAACAAAGTAGTGTCTTCCTAGTACAAAATTAGTTGTTTTTTTTTTTGGTAATTTTTAATATGGTGGGTTCAACAAAAAAAGCAGTGGTTTGCCAGTACTTTTTTTTTTTTTTTGGTACGGTTGGCAGTTTCTAAATGGGCATGTTCTTGAAAAATCTAACTTTTTATAGTTTTGCAAACTGTTTACCATTGACTTTCATCACATATGATTTTATTTTTAATTTTTAAAAAGACATACAGTTAAACTTAAATTTTGTCTTTTTTTGGTTTTTCGCTAGTGTTTAGCTAATTAAAATTTATTTGTTAACAAAACTCCTATCTCATATAAAACGACAATATTCATGGAAAACAGAAATTTTTCACAGCGATAAATATGTGAAAACTTTTTGTGCATAGTTCAACACTTTGTTAAAGGAATTTTGCCTATTTCGCGAATTCAGTGTCTCCGATTTTAATTTGGATTTCATTCTCGTAGTGTACGTCCAAAAATATATTAGATTTTCTGTGTCGCGATCATATAAATTATTTCTGAGTTTTTTTTTCATTATTACTTATTTTTTACTTCAAATAAAATAATAGAACAAGTACAGCTTTGAAACTTCAATTTCGATCTGGGCCCTCTAAACAAATTTTTTTAAAATTTTTGTTATTCCGGACCATATTTATTTTTATAATATTATATTATATTGAAATCCAACTTTTTATTGACCACCTTATGTGCACATAATTAGCGGTCGAATGTTGTTGAATGCTTTAACCTAAGAAATTTCGGGAATTGCTAAATACGAATCAGACATCAGATATTTAAAACCAAAAATGGGAAGTGTAAAACGACAGGAATTACAAGTAAATAAATACAAGTGTTATAGGTAATAAAAAATTTAGTTTATTTTGAACTTACTTTACAAATTTTTAAACTAAAATAAAATGTATTCTTCATTAACAACAGTTCAAGCATCGGAAAATTAAGAAAACATGTACTTTCTTTTAAGTTAATTTTACTTAATTTAAATAAAAGTTATACTTAATTTAAGTACAAATTATTCTAAAATTATGTACAAACAAGTACATGCATTAAAATTGGTTTTACCATTTTTTTTATACCCTCCACCTTGTACATGTTACAAATTAAGCAAATAAAGAAATAATGAATTGGATGATGTAAACAAACATTTTTGTGATGAAAAAAATTGTTTTTGTGGTGAAAAAAAAACTTTTAGTGGTGAATCAAAATTTGAGGTGAATTTGAAATTTTATTCACCTCCTAGCGTATATTTTACACACCAGACGTTACTATGAAATTTTACTTGTATACAGTGTATTATATACCAATTTTTAAGGAAAACTCAGTGGTACCCTGACATTTTAACTCATAACTTTTGAAAGTCTGTACCGATTTTGCTCATTTTCCATACCAAACTACCAACGTACATGAATCTAGTTAAAAATGAACAGTCTCTATTGCGTTTTCGCGTCGTGATCGCCATTTCAGTAGACAGACGAACATCGCTAAATCGGTTTAAATTTTAACGAGGATCAATAATATATATACTTTATGGGGTCTTATATATATGCGTTACAAAAGTTATGACACATATGGTGGAGGATATAATATATTAAATTTAAACAACTTTAAGCAAAAAATTGTCCTTATTTAAATAAATTATTCCTACTTGGTTTTAAGAGAGTTGATTTAAATAAATTAAAATTTCTTTGGCGACAAATCATTCACATATTTTTTTTAATAAATTTTTTTTTTAAATTAAAAATTAAATAGTTGCTGTTGAAATTGGGACTTTATGTAGGTTCTAAACACACATGGTTGTAGAACATGTGCAGCAGCTAAATTAAGTGGTAGAATTATTGCTAGTAGTGGTGCTGGTAGTAGAAGTTCTAGGAGTAACCGGGGTAGGAGTAGTGATGGTGGAATCAATGATATCAGGTGTTGTGGTAGGAACTGGAGTTTCTGGAGAAGTAGTATCCGTGGGCACAATAGTCTCTGAAGAAGTTGTTGTGTTTTCAGTTGTAATAGTTTCCGTTGATGTAGTGGTAATTTCAGGAGTTGTACTTTCAGTTGGGACTGGAGGCTCTGTAGTTTGAGTTGTTGTTGCTTCTGTTGTAGTTATAGGAATTGTAGTTTCAGTAACTTCAGTTATTGTAGTAGCAGATGTAGTTGTGGCTAAGCATTCATCCAAATAAACTTGTGTCCAATCTAGCAAAAAAAAAAAAAAAAACGAGAAGTTTAAAAATATATATTTCCAAACTTTCTAATTCTAATATATTTTTCAGAGAATAGAAAAAATAACAAAATCCGAGGTGTTTATGGCAAAAAAAAATATTATAAAAAAGGGGGAAAATAGCCAAACTACAAAAAAGGTAAAAAACTTAACTTTTTGAAAGAAAAAGTAAGAAAGAAATCAGAAAAAAAGCATTTAAAGCGAATTATGTCTGAAAAAGCAATTTTGAAGCTCAAAAATCTTAAGAAAAAGCTGATTTTAAGCACAAAAATGAAAAATAAAAAATGGCAAAAAAGCGTTTTTTTATTAAACATAAGAGTACATTTTTAAAAAATAAAAATGTTAAAATCGGTTGACATATATTTTTTCAAACTTTGGTCATTATTTAAATTTTATCCGAAAATAAGGTATTTTTAACTACTTATTAATAAAAAAAAAAACATAATAGCTTTCTGCCAAAGTCTCGTTCTTTCTGGAAAATTTACAATTCTAAACACATTGATAAATCAGACGATTCTGATAAAAACTACGAAAGTTACAGAGAAATCAAAACGCAATTATGACTAAAAATGATAAAAAAAACATATTTGTCTTCTCTGATAATTATAATGAAACATTAAATCCTCACAATAGCGGAAATAAACGCGGACTATGTGGGCGTTATAGGGTAGGGAATTTTAAAACTCTGACTTGATTTCAATAAATCTATCTGTTATATGAAGAAGTTTTCTATATTGGTTATATTGCATTGCTACACGTATAATAATCCATGTATAAAAATACGAAAATTATGTCAAAATAACGAAAACATTTGTAAAATATACGAAAATTTGTTTATTTTATGAAAGCTTTCGTTATTTTTACATTAATTTCGTAGTTTTATGCATGGATTATTATGAGTGTAAGAGATTTCACAGTACATTAACCTTTCATTATTTTTCACTTAACTGTGATTATAAAAATAGTTTTATTTAAAAAAATTATATGTATATACTTACATTTACCAGTACTAAACTGCTCTTGTTTCAAAGCAAAGATATTAGAAAATATTCGTAACTCTCCATTAAATTTCGCACATATTTGTTGTAAAGGATCTGGACAAGTACCATAACCATAAAAAGTCCAACCTAGATACATATTTAAAAAATATTAATAAAACTGTTATAAAAATGTTACTTAAATTGAAACTTACCCGAACCTTTTGTAGCATATGTACTAAATTCATAGATATTTTGAAAAGTTTTCATCGCCCCATTTAAACTACCACAAACCGGTACATAGGTTAGAGGTGATAGTGGTACAAATGACATATAGGGATTTTGATAAAATGGCATTAGACCCGGATAACTGGGGTAATTGGGATAACTGGGATAACTGGGGTAACTGGGATAAACAGAATAACTATAAACTGGTTGATTGTACAAAGGATATTGGGGGACAAATGATGTATAATAATTTGTATTAATACGCCTTGTTTGTGAATAACTGGGATTTTTATAACCGGAATAACTGTTAACCGCTTGATTGTTAATAGGATATTGTAAAAATCCAGCGGCTGCTGTTATTAAAAGACTTAGGAAAATTAAAGAGAACATGTTGCTATTTTGAAGAGTTTGAAATTCCTAATAATGCCTTTACCATGGGCCATGAATCTTTTTAAATAGTTTTTTTTTATTTTTCAGCATAGTAATTTTTTTAACAATTATTTTGTATTTGTTTATTAAAAGTAAAAAAGAACGGCAGAAACGTATTTTTTTATCGGTTTTTAGTGAACCATTAATAAATAGCACTCATAAATAACAAATTGAAAAAAACTCACGATTTGTATTTGAAAACATTATTTAATTTCAATGTTAGAAAATTAGAAATTTGAAACAATTTTCCTTCTTAACTCAATGCAAGTTTTAAGTGAGAATTGTAGAAAATTATTTCGAGAAATGTAGTATATGCAGTTGGCAAGCTTTTAGCAAGACAATTTTTATATGCATTAAACTAAAGGGTGTAAACGGATTTTTTTTTACAAATTTAAACGCAAACTGTGTAAGTTCTATAAAAGCTAGAATAAAAACTCAAATATTTTTGGATTCTTTTAATTTTAAAAATATATGACCTAATTCAAAAGTTTTCGACAGCTGTTGAAACCAAAATTAGATGCCTAATATTTCTCAAGGTTCTATGAATTGAAAGGAACGATAGACAGGGCCATTTAAAAGTCGGAAAATTAAAAAAATTACTTGAAACAAGAGTTTTTTTTTATTCATTTTATTTTTTGCACATTTTGCACTTTCAGATCCACAACAATACAAATTTGGGAGATTTCATGAGATTAAATGGGAGATACATACATTCACTGAAAAAGTAATTTCTATATCGCTGCTTGGTGAAAAGTTGTATTGTGGTTTACAAGTGAAACCAAAATTTTCCAAACTTTTTCAGACTTTCGCATTTTTTTCCATAGGGGTTTTGCGACGTTTAATGGAATTGAGCTTTGAGAAAAGTATTTGAAAAATTGTGTAATTTTTTATAGCTTGAGGTGTACCAAGTCTATGTCAGTGCACAAATAACGGGATAGGAACATTACAAACTTATAGGGGATTGGCGAACATTTTTTTAAAATGTATGTTTTTTGCAACTAACACTCACTATTATATTTGAAATTGGCTACCGTATTGCGTGAACGGACTTACTTTGTAAAAAGCACCTCCAAGTCAAAACGGCATTTTAAAAATTTTATGAACTTTTTAAAAATTTAGCGAAATTTAATTAGGCAATTTTTTTATACGAGATACCACCCTGAAATTTTCACACAAGTCTTGAGAAGAGTGCAATAAAATGCATATATTTTTTTAAAAATTAAAAACAATGCACATTTCGAGATATAGGCACTTGAACTCAAGACCCTAAAAAAATTACCTTTGACCCTTCCATGAAAAAAATCGATGTGCATATCATTTTAACTTAGAGTATTTTTAATTAATTTTGTAATCTTTTTTACATTTTTGTATTGAAAAATATCATTTTGGGGAGGGGATTTGTTGAGATACCAACTTTATTTATACTGTATTTACTTTTTGTATAATTATCATTCGAATTTGTAAACAAATTTTCGTTTACACCCTTTAAGTATTAGCCAAAGTGTTTGGTGAATTTAAAAATTCTTTTGCTAAAAATCGGCTTTTGTTGTGAAGTTTGAAAAAGAACAAAACAATAAATGAACGTTTAATACATGGATTGCAAGCAATACCACTAAAATACCGTTATCGATTCAAAACCCCTTCAACTGACTATCGTTATTCCTAAAATTTCGTTACCGAAATAATTGAAATAAATTTATCCGTAAAATACCGTTACCGATATAACTAAAATACCAATACCCTTAAAATATCATTACCGAAATGGTTAAAATATCGTTATCGTTAAAATACCGTTACCGAAATAATTGAAATTGCATTATTCTTTAAATACCGTTAACGAAATAATCTGACAAGATAACAAAAAAATAATCTCAGTAAATAAATATATTTATTAATATTCGGGCATATTGGGTCTAAAAAATATAGGTGTGCATTGAGATTACCTGAATAACTAAAATAGAAATAACTGAAATATCGTTTCCCTTAAAATACCGTTAACGAAATAAAAGAAAATAGCGTTAGCCTTACCGATACCCGCATCGAATCGGTCCATATATTTCTTGTACATAAGCTACAAGTCGCAAATATTAGGAAATTTTGATTAAATTTGACACACAAAATTATTATTTTGGCCCAGGGACAAAGCGTATTGAATTTGTTTAAAATTTCCTTAACATTTTGGACCCCAATTACTTTTTGACTTCAACCAGACTGTCGTTTGCATGTCCGACAACTTTTCTAACGGTTTCAATTAAAATTTATTTTGATAACCTTTTGACATTTTTTATATTCTAAAATCGTTTTACTTGAAAAATAAAAAAAACTGTTCCCAACTAACATTCGGACAAACTTTGAAAAAATAGTTCCTTTGGACAAAACGCCAAAAAAAATGTTGGGATCTTTTTTGATCCCTTGAGATTATGAGATCATTTCTGTCATATTCTTAAAAAAAAAATAAAACAATATTTATGAGTTTTTCTGCATAGTTCTGTAACATAGTGTACAATTTTGAATAAAATTAGTTATGAATGAAATGTAAAAATTTCTTATCAAAATATAAATAGTAGAGTTCGTCAGAAGAGTATAAAATGTCTTTGTTTTTGGGATATCATCACTTTTCAAATGTTTTTACATGAATAGGCCAAAATGCTTATATATGGCTCCTTTTCCCACAGAGCAAAAAGAGCGGTATTTATATGAAATTTGAATTCACCTTTCGATTTTACACCAAAAATGATGCACTGTTTAGGCAATAGAGTAGACGAAAAACTAAATTTTGTCAAAAACTTTAAGTTTTTTAATCAAACACAATGAAAGTGTATTACCAACTAAGAATAATCGTACAAACATTTTCGATATATCGGCAACCGCTAAAAAGTTATTAAGGTATCAATTCTGTAAAAAAATTATAAAAATATTTTTTTAACACATACAATGGAAAAGTTTTTTAAGCTTAAAATGCTACAAACATTTTCGATATATCGCGGCAATTCAAAAAGTTGTTAATCAATAAAATATTGCGTTATTGTAAAGACAAAATTTTGAAAACTTGATCATTTTTAACCAGGTTACCGTATAGCGAAATTTTTTGCACCATTTTTCTCAGCTATGCTTTTTGATTGTTTGTCACTAAAAAATTTGATTTCTTCCGACCACTCTATGTCCTAAATGGTGTACTTTAAAAAAGGGAAAACAATTTTTTTAACATTGTTGGAGTAGAGTCGAAAGGTGAATTAAATATAAATACAACTCTTTTTGCGCTGTAGGAAAAGAGACACGATATCAGAGTTTTTGGACGCATGTAAAAGGAGTGAAATTTAAAAAAAAATAACTACGCCATTTTTTGCATTTTTGTAAAAACCGTAAAAAAGTGATGATATTCCAAAATCAAATTTTCGTGACGAACTCTAATAAATAATAAGTTTCAATAATAATTCAGATAATTTTTTGAATCGAAAAAATATAGTTTGAATTAAAACTCACGTTTTAATGTAAAGCATTTAAATTGACTGAAATAAAAATTTAGTAAACAAAATGAAGGTTTCATGTTCAGCTAATAAACATTACAATTTAATAACTATTAGTAATGAATTTTAAAGAAGAAATATATTTTTAAACAAAAATAAATCTCTTTAATTTAGTTCTTTTTTTAACCATAGAAATTTACCCTGAAACTAATTACAAAATTGCCTTAAAATCACGTTTTATACAATTTGACTTAAATGTATTCCTTTCTAATGGTATAATTTTTTTTTTAAAACGTGTCATAATTTAAAAATCTATAGACTTTTACAAACTTTTGTAACAATTTTTCATTCTTTTTGGTTTTACACTTAATATTTCTTGTGACATATTTATGTAATATATTTTAGAGAAAGAACTTGTTTTCGATTTTCTATAAATGTTATTAAAATATATAAAATTGTTTTATAAACTTCTTTAACGTTTCTTACTAAACAATTCATAATGAAAAAAATTTTAAATATATTCTTAGTATTCCTTATAACTCAGGGTTATAGCTATACTATGGATTATTTTAATACGCCGATTTGTGGAAAATTTAAAAACTATTATAAAATATTTCCCGATATAGAAACATTAATGATAGATAGAGAATTTACTGGAAGGGGTAAGTAATTTAAATTATCTTTTGAGAATTACATTTTTATTTATATTTTTTTTTTTAGATTGGTGGTTGGTGGAATTTACGGAATGTCAAAATCCTTACAGTGCCTGCCCTTTAAGTTATCAACGGATATGTGCTTATTCGAATACTTTGAATGAATTCAAAACATTTGCCAATGAATGTTATTTGAATGTCGAAAAGAGCAAAACAGGCATTGGTAAGTGGTTATATAAACATTTATCCTAAAAAATGTACTTTGTATTAACCCTTTGAGGACCATACATTTTACACCGAAGCAATTTTGAACTTTTTACGATTTTCGTGATCTCTGACCTGATAATAGTTATGTAAAATAAAATTGGCTACCTATACCCCCTCCTTGCCACTTATTTCGGACGGCGAAAATAACTGCCACTTGACGACCACATGGTTTTGGATGAAGTTATTTTTATGTTTTCTTCAATTCCCTGCTCTACAACTAAATAAGAGTTAAGTTACAAAATATTAGCTCCATAGACACCTTCCTTGCCCCTCATTTCGCTCGTCAAAAATTTTTTAATTTTGTCTTTAAATAAAGACTGATATTTTTTCAACTTTGAGGACTTCTGACGGGTAAGTGAGACTAGATATAGATTTACAGCCCTCCACATTTTTATTGCCCCAACTCTCCCTTACAAATTACCTTTGGACATATTTACTATATTTTGACCAACGCTTGGGCCAGCATACTTCCCTGTGGTCGTCAAAGGGTTAAATTGGTATTGTGTGTCTTCCAGCTAAATTGTCGGTTTTATAGAACCGTTTAATAAAACAAGTTCTATATCATTTATATTTTAAATATTTAAAACAAAACAACAGTTCTTTTTCTGTAACTAGAACAGCTCCTTTAAGAACCGGTTCTGAAACGATTTCTAAAGCTGCTTTTGGGTCAAATAAGACTTACATTCTTATCCCTAAGATCCTGGTCTATAATTAGTTTTTTTAAAAATTGATTTTAAAAAATTTTCCTGATGAGTTCTAAAACTATTTACGATCGTTGCATTTAAAGACCCTGTTGTAGAGAACTTTTTTTTAAACAGAACTTGTTTCATCCTTCCGTTCTATAATAGATATTTTAACTTGAAATTGTTTTAAAGTGACTTTAACCTTACATTATGATTCCAAAGATCATATTCTACAATAGTTTGCTTTAAAAACTGAAGTTCCAGAATTAAACTGGTTTTAAAACCTTCAGAATCGTTTTTAAAACTAGTAGATTTTAAGACTCTTTTGACAGTTTTTGCAAAAACTTATATGAACCTGAACCTTTTGTATTTATATATTTTTCCATTTAAAATAGGATGGATTAAAACATTTAATTTTGAATGTCCAACATTTTCACAAGCCTACTCATCCTATGAATCTTCAACTTCAGTATATAAAAATACAGCAACAACGATACCTCCAATACAAACGTATACCCCAGTACCTATCAATGTAACTACACAAGAAGCTATAACCACAGATAAAGCAACTACAACTTCAGAAGGAAATACAATAATTACGAGCGAACCTATGTCGACTACAGAGCAACCTATTATAACAGAAACGACTCCAAACGAAACAGAAGAAACAATAACCACGGAAGAACCCTCTACAGAAGAATACACAGACGCAATAACAGTAACAGAAGAAACAAACACCACTTCAGAAGAATACACAGACGTAATAACAGTAACAGAAGAAACAAACACCACTTCACCGGTTTCGCCTATAACTGAAATACCAATAACTTCAGAATCACCAACTACAATTTCCTCATATCCTTCTGGATCAATTATTCCTGGCGTATCTAATCCCAGCATACGCACAAGTCAATACAATGTTCATAGTGCCCCATATGCGGAAAGAGACTATTACCATCAACCTATTTATAATTATTATAATTATGGTCCACCATCATTGTCAACATGTCAACCACAACCTAATCCATTTTACTCAATGAGCCATCCTCAAAGTGGATTTTATGGTTCATTACCTTATGGTCCATTTACTTTTGGCATTCCGGTAACACCAGTAGCGTATTTTGCTATAGTTCCTCCGTGGTTAAATCATTTTCAAGGTGTTTAAAACAAAAAACTAGCTTAATTTCTTTTTTATAAATAAAATTATTTAATTATACGGTAAATAAATTATTTATGTTTTACTTTAAGGGATTACATCGGATATCCTTTAAATGTTTTAGGAAAGTTTTTCGATTTTTAAAAATATTTTCTAAAGCAAAACAATTATCTCTCAGATTATGAAAACGAAAAATTCAAGGCCTTGGCAAGTTTTTTCTATAGACAATTTTAATGAAACTTAGATATGTTGAAGAAATAATCATTCTAAGATCAATATGTTTGGCTTTTGTGAAAATGGGACTTAAAAGTCATTCCAGTTTTCTTTTTCCTTTTATGGCATCCAAATGAATATACAAATGTGCTGTAGTTGGAAATGGAATTTTAAAGGCTATTCCGTGCTATATTTTTAAAATTTTAAAGTTTTTGGTTCCCTACTTTACAGGGAATACCCTATTAATTTAAGCGAATTTTGATTTTAACGAATTTGAGCAACTTGGCAATGACAGCGTTTAAATATACACATTATGCATGTATTAATAACATGCAGTTTTTATTTTGATATTCGTTAGTTTTTAACTTGCTTCAAAACAAAAAATATTAAAAAATTACAGATATTCTTCCACCTATTTGATTTTCTAAATCCCCGAAGTGACCATGAAAATGAGATGTGTTGGTCTAAGAAAAATTTATATAAAGTGGGACAATATTTATTGTAAGTTTAAAGAACTTTTATTTTTGAGTGGACGTGTTGGATTAGAATTGCTTATTATATATAATTTTAATGTTATTTCACCGATTCAGTGACTCCACATCGCCCAGGCCAAACCAAACCAAACCGTTGGAAGTTTAATTTTGCCGTTGAAAGTTAAAATTTGCCAATAAGAGGCCGGCCCAAACCCCTTTGGCTAAACATTTGAAATTTAAAATACATGTTTCTTCGAATACAACCTAAGTCATTAGTATAATACTCTTTGGAATTTTTGGCTAGAAACTTGAAATTAGTATATGTGTTCTTTGGAGTATGGGCGCAATTTCACTCAAAAGGGTTTAGTTTTAAATTTGGCCAGAAACGTCGTAAAATGGGCACTGGCCAAATCGCTGAAGTTAGGAATTTGATATTTGTTGTATCGCCTGCCTTTACCGCATAGACGTCTAAAGACGGGTCTTATGGAAATTCTTTCAAAGAAGGGCATAAAGGGGAAAAGTAATCCCTTTATGGCCAGTCCAAAACCAATCTTGATATAAATTTAATTTAAATTGCTAGAAATATTTTCTAACTTATTTATAAGGTACATTTTAGAATGCTTACCAGGAACGGGATAAAAAATGGGGTTCCAAAGAAGAAAAGTCTTTCTCTTAACGGCCTGCCCAAAGTCACGAGGTTAGAAATAGAAATGAAAGCGACAGAAAGAGTAAAAGTCTTTCCCTTGGTTGCACATCGCTTTGACGTGATGTTAAGTGAAAAAGATATATTCTTTGGAATATGGCCCAATTCACTGATAAGGTTTTTTTTCTAGAGGAAAAGTTTTCCCGTTAATGGTCTGATCAAAACGCTGATATTTGGTATGGTTATTTACAGGGTTAGGGCCTGATTCATTGAAAAGGTATATTTTTTTTTTATTCCCTTAGTCGGTATTTTTGTGTGTTTACTAGCTTATGGCTTAATTCACCGATAAGGTGTATTTTTGAACTTGTGCCAGAAACGGCGTTAAATGGGAGTTTAAAAATTTAAAAGTTTCCCCCTCACCGGTCTGTCGAAAGCGCTGCAGTTAGAAAAATAAATCTTGAACAAAACATGTCTATAAAATTCAATTCACAAAATATAATTAGCCACTGAACTTTACTCGATTATTCATTAAAAATGGTAGTAACCAAAGTTGAGTTCTTTAAAAATTTACTTAAAAATTCAAATTTTTAAAATTTTCATAAAAAATATTTATTTAAAGGAACTTACAATATCTTATGTTATTTTAAATATGTTAACTAATAAAAAAATTCTTAATTTTAGGATATGATTTTGGACTTTGTTATAAGAGTTTTAATATTGAATATTTAATTTTGAGGGTTACATAAATAAAAGCCTTTTAAAAAGAATGATAAAAGGTACAAAAGTTTGAAGAGAATTATTACATCCAAAAAATGTGTCAGAAATGACTCGCAATCTAAAATGTTAATAAATTTTAAAATTTTTTGAACAATATAAAAAAAGGCTTCTAAAACAGATAAATGTTTGGCATGTATAATTTTTTAAATATGAATAAAAAATACGTTTTTAGATGAACCAATTTCATACAAAAACTTTAGGTTCATAAAGACAATAATAAAATATTTAACTACTTGTAACATTTTGCGCTACAATTGCTTGTAATTGTTCAAGAATGTGTTCAAAAGGATTTATATCATTTGAAAGTTCTGGATATGAAGGATAAGGATAGATAGGATATTGAGCCATATAAGGGGCAGGAAATGTTATATTATTTGTATGAGAATAATTAGTTGCATCAGCAGAATGTTGATAGGCACCATAAGATTGGGATGGAGATGCATTATTTAAGGCAGCAGTTGTTGGAGCAATAGTCGTTGGAACAAAGAAGACTGGTTGAGAATGATTTTGATAAATATTTTCTGATGTAGCCGATGTTACACTATTTTCGTACGAATATGCTGATGCTTTAGAATTTGTTAAACCCGAATAAACATCAGCAGAATTTTGATATTGCGATGGAGTTGCGGTATTTAAGGTAGCAGTTGTTGGATTAACAGTAGTTCGATAAATATTTCCTGATGCAGTCGATGTTACATTATTTATATAATCATCATTTGTTGCATCAACAGGCTTTTGATAGGTACCATTCAATTGTGATGTAGATGTAATGGTTAACGCAGCAGTTGATGGACGAACGGTAGTTGAAACGGAGAAGACTGGCCGAGAATAATGTTCATAAATATTTTCTGCTGAAGCCGATGGTACACTATTTTCATAAGAATAATTTTCAGGTGCGTTTTGATTTGTTAAAACTGAATTGACATTAACAAAATTTTGATATTTGGATGGAGACGGTGAAGAGGTAAATGAGGTGGGAGTAGGATCGACAGAATAAGCCGGTTGTGTTGGATTTCTATAAATATTTGCCAATGCAGCCGCTGTTACACTATTTGAATATTGTGACGGTGGCTCGGTAGTATAAGCAGGAGTTGTTGGATTAATAGTAGTTGAAACAGAGTTAACCGGTCCAACAGGTTTTTGAGAGGTATTTTCTAAAAACGGCGATGATACATAATTTTCATAAGAATGTTTGTTTGCATTATTATAATTTATTAAATCTGAATTGGCATCATCAGAACCGGAATATTGTGATGGAGATGTTGTAGCTAAAGTAGTAGTAATTGGAGCAATAGTATTTGAAACAGAGTAAGCCAGTTCAGGAGGATTTTTATAAGTATTTCCGGATACAGAAAAAGGTACGTTATTTATATGGGAATTATTAAATGTAGCGTTATAATTCGTTGAAACTGAATGGACTTCTACCGAATTATTAAAGATATCATTTGATTGGGAAGGAGATTGGGTAGTTACAGCAGCAGTAGTTGGATCGACATCAGTTGGTATATGATAAATAGGTTTAGAATGATTTTGACAAGATGTTACATTATTTGTTTCAGAATAATTTGATGTTACGTTCGAATTAACTGTATTGCTATTGGAGGATAAAGTGGCATTTTTATTTTCATGGATAATAGATTCAATATTATATGATTTAATTTGATATGTGGGTTTCGGCGAAGAATATGAATTAGCATTGCTACAGAGGGAGGCCTCAACTGGAGAAGTTTGAGCATCTACAGAATTTGTGTTTACAGGTTTGTGATCGTTTTGAGCTGCCACAGAGTTTGAGTTTAAAGGTTTATGATCGTTTTGTTCAGCAGTCGAGTATGCTTGAGATGAAACTGTATTGGTGGAAGAAGTTGTTGGAGCACCAGCATTTGGACTAATATAAGCAGGTTGCATTGGATTTTGGTTAAAATTGTTGGGATTACCATAAGCATCGAAGTGTTGTTGTAAAAAATATACCAGAGCTGAGTATAATTGCGCTGGTGTTGGGTTGAATGATGAGTGACCTAAATTTGAAGATGGATACTGTTGATTGTTGTTAAAATGAGCATAGTATGATGGAAAGGGGATTAGAGGACGTTTATTAGTCAAGAACGATTGTACGGAAGCTGGAGTAGAGGAAATGGTGGAAATTGGTTGTAGTTCATTTTCGTTAGTATAAGAGGAATATGAGGAAGAACTTGAAAATGATTCAGACTGTTGATTAAAAGGTGCTGAATTAGATGGTAAAGGAGAAGTAGAAGTAACAGGATAATCAGATTGAGAAGCCGTTGAAGTAGTAGGGTATGAATTGCTAGGTAGTTGAGTTTGTTCAAATCTAGGTGGACCAGAGTATGATTGTACAGAAGCTGTAGTAGAAGAAATGGAGGAAGTAGTTTGGAAATGTTGGTCAGTATTAGAGGAAGCTGAGATTGAATTTAAAAAGGATTTAGGCTGTTGAATGGGAGGTACTAAGTTCGATTGTACTGAAGCTAAATCAGAAGCAACAGAATAATCAAATTGAGAAGAAGCTTCTTTAGTAGAGTATGAATTTGAGTCTTGTTGGGTTTGTTCGAAATTTTCGGAAAGAGTTGAGTATGAATGTACAGGAGCGGATGTGCTTGAAGTAGTATACGAAGTTTGGGTTGTATACTGGGCATTGTTAGTTTCAGGTAAATAAAAGGATTTTGATTTAAGAGCTTGATCTTGATCATTATAAACAGTTTCTAAATAAGCAGTCTGAGAGTGGGCTGGAGTGGATGTATCTGAATAAATTGATTGAGCAGAGTAATGATTGTTATAAGCTGGATCTGATTGTGAAACAGTACTATTAGATTCCGCTACATTATGGAGGTTTTCAGCAAGAACATTGTTAGACTTTGGGTATGGATGAGGTTGTTGGTAGTTATCAGTAGGAACTATATCATATTGTACAGGAGCTGGAGTAGATATAATCGATTTATCAGGTTGAGTAAAATTTTGGTAGTGTTTAGCAGGAGCAGAGTTGGAATCTGTCTGATGCTGTTGAGGATTTAAGTTAGATTGAGCAGGAGCTGGAGTAGGTTCAGTGAAATTTTGATAAATTTTCGTTGGGGTTAATGGAGAATCGTACGAATTCCGTGGTGGCTTATAATCATTGGAAGAAGCAGACTTGAATGGTGCTGAAGCAGTTGTAGCGGTAGCTTTAGGGGTAGTGTGGGCATATGCAGGATTTAGAGAACATACTCCATTGTAAACAATTTTCCAATCTATAAAGAAACAATTTTATTAAGTTTCTCAAAAAATATATTTTTTTTTTTTATATCGGAGACTTTTCTTAATAATTTTATAAGGCTATACACTTCTTGAAACGAGCCTATTAAAATATATTCAGAAAGTTTATGAAAGTTGTTCTATACTTACCTTTTCCTGTTACTTTTTGTTCAGCCACCAATAAACATTGATTGGGAAAGCTTTTATAATAATTATCATCACTTATCGCACACACAGGACTTATTTTTTTACAGGCATTATTTTCCAAACAGGATCCAGCACTTAGAACATTCCACACTTTTCCAGTATTCTGGTACTCATCAAAAATTTCTTTGATATTAATAAAAGTTCTGGTTACATTATTAAAACTAGCACAAATTGATATACTATTTAAATACTCTGGTATACATGTACCGGAAGCGGATATAAAAAGACTTGTTAATAATATAAAAAGTTTCATTACTAAATATGCCGCAACTTTTAATTGAAGTTGTAAAACTTGAATGTGTTTTTTGAAATTTAAAGCCTGGTTTTATACTATTTTTAGGGCTTAAAAAGTTTAAATATTAAAAAAAAATCTTATAAATATGCTCTCTTTTGCGGAACTGAATTGAAATTAATCAAATCTTATTTAAACACGATATTCTTTTTTTAAAAGATTACATATGGTCTTAAAAAACATTTCTTGTTTTATGTTAATTTTTTTAAGAACATTTCTTTTTCAATTTTTACCCTAAGACGTGATTATTTTACAATTTAATTTTTGTTTAAAACAATTATGCGTTATTAATTATTAAATAGTATGTGTCAATAATTAACAATTGTAAAATTATTTATGAATGTAAAGATTATGAAAGAAAATATAGAACAAAACCCAGTAAGCAAATTTAGAAACATTTATAAATATGAATTTTAAATGACTCATCAAAATAATTATCGTTTTTGGGAAACACTCTTTTTTAGTAGAAAACAATCCAAAAAAGTATCCAGTCGGTTATCATAACGGTTACTTTTATCTGTGATTTCTAAATATTTTATATATTTTATATCTTATATTTTAGTTCCGTTTAATGGGTTTTAGAAAAAACAGATGTATCATATTGCAAAAAATGGCATTCATTTTTCCCAAAACTTATTTTAATAAAACCAGAAATCAGTTGATTTTTATTTTATTTTTTATTTATTTTTTATTTTTGTCTTTATTTTTCTGATAAAAATTTCGTTCAAAGGTTGTAATAGTTTTTACAATAACACTGCTTAACAAATTTGTTCTTCGCTAGATTCTAAATAAAAAATTATTTTTCTTACCGTGCAGTTTTTGAGAAATTCGCGATTGAAAATTTTAAAAAACGTAATAAAGCGACTTTCTGAAACTCTTCTTTTACTTTTTTGACCTTAATGATAGAAAACAAAACACGATTTTGAATTATTTTCTTGAATCACTGGGCGGCCTTCTTAAAAGCTATTTTTACAATAAAACAAAAATGTCGTTTTGAAATGTTTTTTTTTTTTTTAGTCAGGAAAAATTTCATCGGTATTCACATGTCTTACTTTCAAAACCCAACATAAGTGTTAACAAGAAGGATCACTCAAAGTTCCTTATCGTTGCTATCCTAATACGAGGTATTCACTTCACTTGTCTGTTTTATACTGACACAATATACAAAAATACACAAATATCGAAACAAACACATCGCGTTTCAACGACCTCTGCTGGTTTTGATTAGTAAAATAAAATTTTTCGACATTAGTAAATTCGGCAAAAAAAAAATATTAGTTAAACATTTTCTATTTCATCAAGTCAAAATAGCTAAGTTTTTAACTAAAACTACTATTTTAACTAAAAATTAGATTAAAACATGCAAAGTTGGATTAATAACGGCATTACTAATTTTTCTACTAACTTTTTTCTATGAGTGTACATAACCAAACTCCATTATGTGCTGATGTACATCATCGAGAGACTCTCCTTGTAAGAATCTAAAAAATATCATCACAGAATCTCCTAAGCTAATGTTACCTATTTGATATATTGGCTGGCTAATAGCAAAGTTATATTTTTTGCGTGTGTGTTTAAATAAAAATAACACACAACAAACACTACAAGAAAATAAAAGAAAAAACACTTTAACTACAAAAACAAAATTAATTGAAGTGTCGGTTGACCGGACACAGGATATGTCCTTTAGGGTCAATTGACTATATGTGTGCTGTTTTTATGCTTTTTGCACAAAAACAGTTAAAGTAGATTATAAATATAAAAAACTGTCTCTTATTGGCGTTTTACTGCTGTTTTACTGAAATATAGTAATTAAGTTAAAACAATACTGGACTAAATGGTTTAAGATTTTGTAAACATTTTAATTTTGTATTTTATCTAAAACTACGACTTATCCAAAAATAATAATAATCATTTTAAGTATTTTTAAGGAGAATTTTTTAAATTAAAAAACTGATATTTTATATTTTTGAGGCTCCCAGACAATAAGGCTACAATTTGTAGGTATCTCCAAGTTCGAGCATAGCAAGTTTTGTTAAATTCATCCCGTCAGCGTTCCTAAAATATTAAAAAAAAAAATAAATAAAAAATAGGAAATATATCAAGCATTTGTAGTCAAAGGCTTAATTAGTCATGGAAAAGGTACTTTAAGTACAATTAACCCCTCATTCCAGCAGGTTATTAACACTCATTAAGTGCTATTTTTTTTAATTTTCAATTGAAATATCTCAAAAATTTCATGTAGTTTGAAACTGAATTAATTAACTGTCACAAATTTATATAGATCTGCTATTTTGTTAACAGGGGATTTTGGTGTGGAACAGTGTAATTTTTAATGTTTCCTTATTTTTCATTAGTTTCTTAAATTTAAATAATCAGTTTAAAGTTTATCAGTTGAGTTTAAATTATTGTGGTTAAGAATTGAATCGAGAATAGTTATGATAACTTACTTTTTTTAATCGTTGTAGTAGAATATATTTAAGGAATTATATTTGAAAGCTTTGCTGGAGAATAGGATTAGAATATATTGGCGGTAGCTTGGCTGGATTATCTGATGGCATCGGCAAGCCCATAAAAGAACTGTGTAAATATTGCGGATACATTTGAGATGATTGAAATTGTGCAGCGTTATTAGGAATAAATTGTAAATTTTCCATCGGTGGTGGATAAATTTGAGGTTGATGAACATATGATGCGTATTGTTCAGTCAATTGCTGTTTATTATATGGATTAGAAGAAGGTATTGCAGATCCATATTTTTTGGATATATGCGTTAAAAGTTCTAAAGCATTAGATTGTGCTCTTGATTGAAATGATGGCGGTTGGGCGCCATAATTTATAGATATTGGATTATTAGATAATAGACTTTTATGCATTGAAAATGGAATATAAGGTTGAATTTGAGAATAGTCTGAAGTAGGTGGGTTCACTAAAATTCCTGGGTAATTGAAGAATGGATTATTTGCTGTAAAAGGCTGATTATAAGGTGAAAAATGCGTACGTCCTTCATATACCGGAACATTATAACCCACACCATTATAAGTTTTATCTATTTTAGGTTTAGTTAATGATAAATTTGGATCATTCTTGTTATAACTGGTAGTTAAATCATTCATTAAGGATGGATTATATAAAGTTTTAACCACAGTACCAATAGAAAAGTTATCATCAGCATTTGCATAATGTAATAAAGCATTAACTACATTAGAATAGGTTTCATAAGGTTTAAAACTATTTGCATTCTGATGTCCAGAATATCCATAATTTGCTCCTGAGGATCCATAATAGGAAGATTTTGCTGTGTATGGAGTAGTAGTTGGCATAGTTTCCGAAAAAGAAGTACTTTCAGTTAATGGTGTAGTTGTAATTAAAGTTGATAATGGATCATCATCTAGTGTAGAAGTTGGTATAGTTGTTGTATCTGGATCAGTATCTACTGAGGTTGTGGTTGTTTCGGACGATAATGTCGTACTTTCTGTTGTGGGTAATTCCGGGGTATTTGTTGTTGTCAATGTACTATCTTTAATATATACTGAAGATGTCGGAGTTTCCGTTGTAGTAATGGGCATTGTTGCATTTGTTCCAATTTCTGTCGATGATGTCGTAATTTCAGGTGTTACAACCGGTTTAGTTGTGGTTGGTTCTACCGAAGATGTGGTACTAACAGGTATGGGTGTCATTGTTGTTGCGGTATAAGGTTCCAAACTTGTTGGATTAAAACATTTGCCGTTGTATAAGATATACCAATCTAGAAATAAATTTATTTGATTAATTGCATATCTAATTAGTTTGCATCAGAAGAAAAATTGTCTTATATTTGACCTTTCCAGACATAGAATACATAGATATCAAACTCCTTGACATTTGCTGTCAGAGGACGTAACTCCTGAGAATGTATATGACATACGTTACAAAATGTGTTTGTTGCTAAAAGGAGAAGAAGACCTATCTATGCTTCTAGATCCGAGAAATTCAAAAAAATTTTTGTAAAAGAACTTATTGTTTAGTTTTCGAGACGAGCAAATGGTATGTATTTCATTGCCAAATGACTTTTGCTCGTTACAGGGTTGAGATTTAGAGAACCAAAACTCACCTGTGTTAGTTTCACAGCTTATTCTTTTTAACTCACAACTATTTGAAAATTCTCTTATTTCAGATCCAAATTTGGCACATATGGGATTAAATTCTCTTGTACAAAATTGGGGACATTCAGTAGTATTTGAGGGACAGTGACCTATATTTACAACTTGCCAATCTAAGAAAATAACGAAATAAAAAATAAAAAATTAAATAAAGTTTGAATTTGTTCAAAAACTTACCATTATTAGTTTGACATCTTGTCATGTGCAAAGCACAGGCATTTCCAAATTCTCTTAATTCGTTATTAAATTTAGCACAAACGGGTCTATATTCGAGGGTACAAACATCTGGACATTTTGGGGGTAGAGGTTCACTAGTGTCTGGTACCGGGAAACAAGGCCCCTCACGTACTATTTGCCAATCTATGTGAAGGAAATAGGAGCTTCATAATTTAGAAGGAAAATACTATTATTTTCACTTTTGTTTTGGAGAACAAAACTCACATATATTAGTTTCACAGCTTATTCTTTTTAGCTCACACCTATTTGAAAATTCTCGTGTTTCATATCCATATTTGGCACATATGGGATTAAATTCTTTTGTACAAAATTTGGGACATTCAGCAGTATTTTCGGGACAGGGCCCCGTATTTACAACTTGCCAATCTAAGAAAAGAACGAAATAAAAAATTAAATAAAGTTTAAATTTGTTCAAAAACTTACCATTATTAGTTTGACATCTTGTCATGTGCAAAGCACAGGCATTTCCAAATTCTCTTAATTCGTTATTAAATTTAGCACAAACGGGTCTATATTCGAGGGTACAGACATCTGGACATTTTGGGGGTAGAGGTTCACTAGTGTCTGGTACCGGGAAACAAGGCCCCTCACGTACTATTTGCCAATCTAGATGAAGAAAATAGAAGCTTCATAATTTAGAAGGAAAATACTATTGTTTTCACTTAAGTTTTGGAGAACAAAACTCACATATATTAGTTTCACAGCTTATTCTTTTTAGCTCACAACTATTTGAAAATTCTCGTGTTTCATATCCATATTTTGCACATATGGGATTAAATTCTTCTGTACAAAAGTTGGGACATTCAGTAGTATTTTCGGGACAGGGTCCCATATTTACTACTTGCCAATCTAAGAAAAAAATATTAAATTTATATTTAGGTATACAATTAAATAAAAGTTTAAATTTGTTTGAATACTTGCCATCATTAGTTTTACATCTTGTTCTCTGTAATTCACAATTATTTCCGAATTGTCGTAATTCGTTATTAAATTTAGCACAAATAGGTCTGAATTCAAGGGTACAGAAATCTGTACATCTTGGGAGTAGAGATTCAGTAGTGTTTAGTACCGGAAGGCAAGGGCCCTCATGTTCAATTTGCCAATCTAGGTAAAGGAAATAAAGGATTCATCAGTTGAAAAAAATAATTATGTGAAGTAAATTTTTTCAAAAATTACCATCATTAGTCTGACAGCTTGTTCTTTGTAACTCACAAATATTGCCAAATTCTCTTAATTCGTTTTTAAATTTGGCACAAATGGGTTTATATTCGAAGGTACAAAAATCCGGGCATTTTGGCACTTGGGGTTTAGTATAGGCTGGCATCGGAAAGCAAGGTCCTTCGTGTACTATTTGCCAATCTAGATAAAGGAAATAAATTCATTATAAGTTAGAATAAAATGCAATAATGAATAGAAATTTTAAAAAATTTACCGGTACTAGTTTGACACCTCGTTCTTTGAAACTCACAATCATTTTCAAATTCCCGTAATTCGTTATTAAATTTAGCACAAATGGGTCTATATTCGAAAGAACAGAAATCTGGACATCTCGGGGGTTGAGGTTCTGTAGTGTATGGTACCGGAAAACAAGGGCCCTCACGTTCTATTTGCCAATCTAGTTAAATGCAATATAATCTTCATAAATTAGAAGAAAACTCTATTGTGGAGGGCATGTTTTTTGAAAACTTACCATTATTGGTTTCACATCTCGTTCTTTTAAATTCACAATTATTTGAAAATTCTCTAAGCTCGTTATTAAATTTGGCACATATGGGTTTATATTCCCGCGTACAGAATTGGGGACACTGTGTATCTAGCTGAGTACATTTGGTACGGGATACAATGCGATAATCTAAGCAGAAATTATTTGAAAATTAACTTAATTAAAGTAATATTGCAAAATTTTCTTACCTTTCTTTGTTAAACATGCTCTACGATCTACTTCACAAGAATTTTTAAAAATTTCTATCTGACCAGTTTGCACCTCCATAACACAAGCTGGATCATAGGTATCCGGACATTGAGAACATTGTGTTTGACATAATTCCAAAGGACATTGAAAATATTCTAAATAAAAAATGAAGACAAATGTAAAGTATTTACTAGTTTTTTTTCTAAGGTCTGAGGGTCCTGCAAAAAGACCTTCCTTGTTAGAATCAAAAATATAAAAAGTGTGTAGTCCTAATCTAAGTTTAAGATCAAATTAAATATAGTATATAAATTTTGTTAAATAAAGAATTTGAACCACGATTTTTAAATTTTTTGTATAAATTATTTTCTGTTTTGGCATATTTGTTTACGTTTTGGACGTTTTCTAAAAAAATTCTCACTTTTGTTTTCAAAATTTGTTCATTAGTCAAATTTTTCGGTAGCTTTGAGTTTGCCTCTCTAATAAAAACCATATATTTTATTCCACATATTTCATTATATTGTTTTAATAATATAACGTGCCATATCCACATTAGTCAAGAATATTTGTAAGAAGAACTATTTTCTACTTAGAGTTCCAATATTATATTCAGGGACAATTTTTTAACTGATGTGGTAATTTTTTTTTATTTAAATCACATTTTTTCACTACACGAAATCCGAATAAATTCCGATTTAGTTTGTTCCACTTATAAAATTAATTTATTTTTGCATTTTTAAGCATAATTCACATTAATTTATTAATAAATATTAATTTGATAATCGTATAATACGTTTTCTTACAAAAAAAATACGTGTTTCAATATGTACAAAAACCAGTCCAGTAGAGCGCCCATAGTTACCATATGGTAACAGTGCATTCTGAATGTCCTGAAGGAAGGATCAAGAAACGAATTGCGGTTTTTTTTTTACACTCAGGGCATTACTAAAACATATGTAAAATATGTTTTCGAAATTAAACAAAAAAAAATTCTAGGGTGTTTCGGGTTAATTTTATTCTATTAATGTAATATTATTTTAATATTGATTTACTGACCTTGTCTTTCCTCTATAAGTTCCTCAAAATTTTTAATTTCCAGTTGGCATGGATTTTCAAAATATATGTATAGTTGCCCATTTGTAGCACATAAAGGTTGCTTAGTATTGGGACATGATCCAGGACCCAAGTTATCATAATTTAATACTTCCACCCGTGTGGGGTTGTTACTTTTAGAATTATACAGATTTTCTTGACCAAATAAATTTTGATTTTCATATTGAACTAAAAGTGGATAGTTTTCAAAATTTTGATTTGCATAATAATTATAACCCGAAACTTTTGTAATTAGGGCTATTAAGAATACAAAATATATCATTGTATTAACTTTACTTTAAGACTAAACAATAACTAAAGTATTTTACAAGTTTAATTAATAATTTATACAAAATTTTCTCAAATCCCATATATATTTTCAAAGTTCTTGTAAAGAAATTATCTATTTTAAAGTAATTATCGAAATGAACGTGCTAGTTTTATTAATCAAGGGCATTCATTGCCTGAGTTCAATACTTTTTAAAACGTGTTTAATACATTTTTAAATTTTATATTTATCTAAAATATGTTAATTTTGAATGTTTAGAAATTGTTAGGTAAAATATTACAATTGTTGTCAATTAGTTTTATAAGAACACATTATTTTAATCCTAAACTTTAAAAAAAAAAATATATGTAAAATTAATTTTCCGGAAGATCTCAAGACACGTTTTGTAAAAATAAAGTGTTAAATTGATAAATTAGCATAAAATTTCTACAGTTAAAATTCTTACTCTCCAAATGATCACTTATTGTATAAAAATAGAGTAAAAGAATCTAAACCAGACTTTAACATTTTTGTTATCTTTCTTTTATAACTAACAGTTAACTTTATGTTTTAAGCCATACTAAATGACTCTCTTTTTAACCAAGACTTTTGGTTGAAAATTTTAACAGGTGTTTCATAGAAAGAGAACCTTAGAGAGTATGGTAGAAGGGGGATCATTCGCCACTTTTTTCTAAAGCGCTGTCGTTACTCAACCAACCATTTTTTTCGTAAAAATTAATTTTTATCTACAATTTTACACATCAGCCTTAATTTGCATCCCAGGAAAAAATTACACATTCCAAAAAGAAGGTGATGCCCACACTTGCTTACATATCTCATTGCCAAATTTAGTAACTGCAATACCAAACTCATTCCAACGATAGAGTCAAAAAAGCAAGTAGTATTGTAATCACTTCTTTAAATTTAAACCAGAAAGCATGAACTCAATAACAAAGTAATTATTTACTTAAAAGAAAATAACAATGTTATTAACTTATATGTATAACTTTTTGTACTCAAGAAGTAATCAAATACTTTTTTTAATAAAAGGACGTTATTGGAAGTAGTTCCTAATTTTGAAAAAAGAAGTTATACAATTTTAAAGAATTTATCTCATATATTTTTTCAAACAAATTTTTATTTGTAGGAAAATAATACTAAAAACAGAAATTGCATGTTGCCTAAATTTTGTTAAACTGTGGTTAGGTATATATTAGGGAAGCGCACGTGAGCAGAAAATTGTGAGAGGAAGTTGAAAATACTGACGTTATCGTGAGTGAGTGTAAAAAAAATTTTCGAGGGTGATTGTGCGTGAGTCATATTTTTGTTTTTCAATTTTGAATTGTTCCTTTTTTTTGAAAAATTTATATTTTCGTGGTTTATAGCTCCAAAATTATGACAAACACATGTTATCATAACAATTCGATGTTTCACTTTTTAGGATTTTATTTCCGTATGAGTTTTGATCGTTATATTTGAGTGAACTAGGAGAATCACGTGTGAGTAAAAGTTGAATTTACTTATGGAACTACTTCTTTTTTTTAAATGTAAGTACTTCTTATTTTTTCTACTTTGTAGTTTTACAATGGAACTATTTCTTTATTAAAAAATGTATGTAGTTCTTAAAAATTTAAAGTAAATGGTTCTTCGGTAAAAAAAATAATCAATTCTAAAGAATCAATTATTTTAGTCTCACGCCCTGTTAAAAGAATCGAGTAGGTAATCTAGTAAGGAATGCGTTCTGCCCAAAATGCTTGATTACAAACCCGCTTACCTTTTTGGAAATTATTTGCTGGCATGTTTAAAACATAAATTATCTTTATTCCTTATATTTTTTTTTTTAAATTTCTAAAGTAACTCAAATCGGCTAAACTGTCCCACCTATGGGGTAAATTCGCCAAGTTGATGTTGCACATTTGTTAACCATAAATATAATGGTTCTGGTGAAAAACTTATATTTTAAATGAAATAATCATTAAGATTGATATCAATAGCTGTAATTTCAGCAACAAATTTCAAACTATTTTCTTTGAACTTGTTGAAATAAAATTACGTCTGACCCGTGCAACGCATATAACCATGTAACAAATTAATATCATGTATGTATACGTCTTTTAAAGTGCAACCAATTTTAGCTGACGTTTGACGTCAGACGTACACTCAGGAAACTTCTACTTTAAATATCTGTAGTTGTTTGAGTTGTAATACAGTTTCATTATTTTTAAGTGAAAAAACTGTAATTTTTAGAAGAACTTTAATATTTAACTACAATTGTAGTTCATTTAAAAAATAAACAGCATCATATTACTGTATTATGATTTTACATTAATTTTATACTGTAGTTTTTTTTTTATTTAAAAAAGTAAAATAAATAAATATTTATTGTTTATTTTTTACTACATATTAGGTTCATTTTTACTACAACTGTGTTTAATTTTTTGCACAGTAAAAAACAAATGAAAATGTTAGTTGAATTAATTGAAATGTAAGTAGTCTTCTTTTCAAGTGCAATTTCATTACAGTGGTCTTTACCTACATAGTATTCAAAGTGTATGTGTCCCATGATCAGCCGGTCACATAATTTTATATTTTTTACACATTTTTTAGAAATAAATTCTAAAAAAATCGTGTTAATATTATAAATTAATATAAATCTTAAACGGTATTTTGTTTTAATACACGAAATAAAAAAAATAACACGTCTATCCTCGACCACGTGTGAAGTACAAGTGCAAAATTTGGTGACATGAAAGATGATCAATAAGTGCTAAAATTATGGAAAGGAACACTTTTGTAACTCTTCTAAATATAGCGAAAATCAGGTTTGGCATATGCTCCCCAGTGGCGAAGCCTTCCCCTTCTACCCTATATTGCTCTTTTTATAGCAAGAGCATAAAATTGTAAAAAATATCATTAAAAATAGCGGCTTAAAAAAATAACATACCAGTTAATTCATACTATGGCAGATACGTTGCTATCAGTTAAAATGTTTAGGCCGTTTAACCAAGACGTGTTTTAAAGAAAATACCGGATAGTTGAAGTGAAAAAAACAGTTATTTTAAATAAACAAACTGACGTTTGTAAACACATTTTATAAACATAAAAGACTAAAAATTCTTTAGTAGTTAAAAACAATAATGAAACTAAAGGTATTAGAAGTGAATAAAATTTAAAAAATTTATAAAGATAAATTGTAGTAAAAGATATTTTGGAATCTTGAAAATGAAATGAAGCAAAAAAATCTCGAAACTATAAAAAATAAAAATAATTAAAGTTGCAATGGAAGTTACATTTGCATGTTCTAAATACTTTTTATCTACGTGGATAAAATAAAAAATCTAAAAGGAGTTAAACTTAAACGAAAATAAACAATCTTAAAGATATTAAACCAAAATTGACTTAAAAGTTTAAATAACTATGACAAACATATAAAATAAGTAAATATTTGTTTAAAGCCAAAGCTTTTCCAAAACAAAAAATATACTTTTCCATCTTAAAGAGCAAGTTATTAATTTAAAATTAAAAGATACATTAACAAAACATATGCTAAAAATTTATGAAAACGTTAAAATACATAAAAACTGTTTTTAATAACCAACATTTATTTACAGATGCAAGAATTTAAGGAATTTTAGTTTATGTTTTGTAAAAGTTAAATGGATTTTTTTACCATCAAATTTAATTAAATTAATTTCTTCTTTCTATTATTTTATGAATATTTCAAATTTTAAATGGAATTCTTGAATTAAGAGTTATGTTTCCAAAATATATATTCAACAAATAAAAGCCAACAATGATCAGAATTATATCTGATAGTGATTGAAATGGAATTGAAATTTCACAATATAATTCGACGGCATTTTAATAATTTTTTATAAAAAAAAATGCATGTTAATTAGAATCCAAAAAACCAAAAAATCACTCAAAAAATGCTTATCCAAGTAAATTGTTACTCTCCCAAGCAGATGCAGTGTTAAAAATTATTAAATAGGTTCAGCGGTTCAAAAGTTATGAATTGAAAAGATACTCCACAAAAAGTGAGTATGTATATGGTTTGAAGGCACTATACATATTTCCGATTTAAAAGTTATGACAACACAGGCCTACAAATTTTTAGAGAGGTCAACAACTTAGGACAAAATCCGTAGCAGACCTCATAATATCTCCATCAAATCATGTTTTCTAGATAGCTTTATATAAAGTTTAGAAAACCCCGGTTTAACAATAGTCGGGTCGCTATATACTGATTGACGCACAAAATTTGTTATGTAAATTGAAATTATTCCCTATTGCCTTCAAAACTCAGATTTAAACTTTCTCATGCAGCAAAAACCTAGTTTTTTTAACTTTATGTTAAGATATCTCGTAAAACTGATGAGATGGAGAAATTCTGAAGTCAGATTCGGATTCAGCGGTAAAGTAGACTTTAGTCCCAAGCTCTTGGTCTCTCTAAAAGTTTGTAGGCCTGTGCTGTCATAACTTTTAAATTTGTCTACATATTTTTTTTAAATAATTTTTTCTAAAATCGGAAATATAATGCTTTCAAAACCTATACTCACTTTTTGTGGAGTATTGTTTTGTCAATGCTTAATTGTAGACCACCTGTGTTTGGTGGGTGCAAAAACAAATATTATTATATTATACCAATAAATTAGAGCGACATTTTTTCACCTTTCGATTTTTATCAATTAATGTTGCGATTATTGTAGAACTAGGTCTAAAACCTAGGTGGTGCGAATTTGAGAAAAAACGATTAGCATGAACCCGTAACGCCCCGAAAACAAAGTTTTCGATATTTTAAAATTTTTCTTAAACTGCTTTAATAAAAATATTTCTTGCGATATATAATTTTTAATTAATTTTGGCATGCTAAGCACAAACGTTTATTAAAATTTTTTATTTCAGATCGGACTAACGGTTTGTGAGATATTGCGACTTGATGTTTACTAAAAATGGAGTTTTTCCTCCATTCAACAAATTTTTTAAATATTATTCAAAAGTTTTCTATTTTTTCCTTATCAAAGTAGACAAAACTAATTTTTATTTAAGTACAATTATGTCAATATTGGTTGAAAGATAACATTTAAGTTTACCTACAAATATCTCGGAAAAACTGAAAATGTTCGTACTATAATTGTTATGCATTTCAATTTTATAAACATGATTATTGAAGGAAAATTTACTTTAACTTTTGATTTTGATTAATTAATGTTTTGATTGTTGTAGCACTAGGTCCATTAGTTTTGTGGTGCGAAATTTAAGAAAAATCGGATTACTTACATAACCCTTGGCGACATGCACACTAAACCTCTGTTATAGGGAACAGACATTAAAAATAATTTCAAAAATATATATAGTGATACCTCATCTCCAATTTCAGACATAATTTTGATAAAAATGATAACTTTCAAAAAAAAAATTAGAATAGAGGAAAAAGACCCCATTATCGAAACTTAAATACCAATATCTCGAAAACCGTTAGTCCGATTTCAAAATTTCCGATTTCATTGCACAATTAAAGGTCGAAAAACAGGTGGAAAAACATACCAAATTTGTAAAAATTTACATCTTGTTTTTAAACAAAACAAGTGTGAAAATAAAAATGAGAATAAAAACAAAAAAGCGTGCATTGTATATCTACAATTTATTTTTGATCAATGGTGATAATCTTTAACTTCGAGCTCATATATTAGTTCCCATTTAGTTGGAAAGGTTATATGAATGTTTGATGTTTTGCATGGGATTGTCACTTCTTTCAAAACGTGTTCTGATGATGGGAACCTAGAAAATTCCCGAAATAGATCTATCAACACATTCCTGAAAGTGGTCAATTAATAAATTTGAAAACAAAAACTCTATAGATTATTTGTTAGGACAATATCCTAATAAAGAAATATAGAGTATGGCCTCGAACTTGAATAATTTTCATTTTCATTGCACAATTAAAGGTCAAACAAACATAATTTTTATTTTTAATAAAAATTATTAAAAATAAAAATTATGAAATTATTTTTATTAAAAATAAAAATTATATCAAACTTATTTTCATTTAATTTTAAAAATTGCAGATCCTTTTTATCTAAAAGTAAGTTATTTACTGCAAAGATACATTCGTTTCATAACTAATTTTTAGTATCTTCATTGAATTTTGGAAAATACTGATACTATTGTATCTTAAAGATAATATATTAGTTGCCACATGCAAGTACAAGTTCGAAAAACTCAATATACTCACACTTTTTTACTAATACAATTACACTTTTGTCATTTGCAACTCAACTTAAAACGAAATTTTGAAGGCAGTGAATTGTTGGCACTTGCGACAAGTTAGACTTCAAAATGTAAAAACAGTATTGACTAGTATTACGTTTTCTACCAATTTACTGGTATTTAGTAAATATTAGTAAGAAGATTTATTATTTTTGGTTTAATACTTTCTTAAATTTTTGAAAATTGCAAATTCGTTAGCATCTAAAAGATAGTAATATAATTTTAAAAATATTTTTGTATTTATTAGATAGTTTTCTAATTTAATTCAAATGTGAGCAATCTATAATAATGTAATTTAAGCCCATAAGATATACTATTAAATAAAATTCATACTCATAATTTCAGAAATTTTTCATAACAAATTTTTTGTAGTAACAGAAGTAAATCTTTTTACCAAAATAACGGTACAATCAATCTAAACAATAATAGTACAGATAAAAATCGTATGTATAACAAACATTTATATATTACGAGTTGTGTGTTTACTGTGTATGCCCCTAAATACAAAGAGAAAAAAAAAAGAAAACTAGAACCAAACCCAATAATCATCATGCATAAAACTCTAAATAAAAAATATATAACTAAACTATAACATTAACGCTTTGGGGGTTAAATAGATACAAATATGAACCATTAACAAATGTGCGTGTAAAAAATTTATACAAACTTTTTGAAAACGCTTGTAAAATACTATAAGATAAATTATGTTTGGAAAAAATATATATATATAGTTTGAAAGGCTGCATATAGTTTTCTAAATTTGTTTATATTATAAAACATTTTATAATTTTTAAAGTACTATTTCTTAGACCATGCTCGAGCACTACATAATTATCTAATAACTATAAATTTTCTTGCATTACACTGTGGAATAAATTCCGGATAGCAAAAGTTAGGTCGATTCTGAGAGTGAGGGGTGGAAATAGAGGCTAAATTAGAAGACCCGTATCGCGGCGTTTGTTTATGTTAGTTCGAATTGTTTTTTAATCGACCTTCGAACTTTGCAGTCAAATGCCGATTTTCAGCATATTGTTTATATGGTTTTTTGGCTATAACTCGTCGACTAATTGATATTTTTTTCAATCTGTAAAAGCCAAATTATTGCTAGAGATCTGTCCAACAATTAACTTTTTTAAAAAATTGATTTAGAAAATTTTTGTGGTGCTTATGAAGCAAAATGTGGGAAATGACAATATGCTGAAAATCGGCATTTGACTGCAAAGTTCGAAGGTCGATTAAAAAACAACTCGAACTAACATAAACAAACGCCGCAATACCGGTCTTCTAATTTAGATGCTATTTTCACCCCTCACTCTCAGAATCGACCTAACTTTTGCTAACCTGAACTTGTTCCACAGTGTTATACGTAATCAATTATATGTACCTTAAGGAAAATTTAAGAAACTAAATTTAAGTGAGACGTAAACTTAATTTTAGTTCATACTTTTTTGAGTGTTGGTATAAACTTAAATTAAAAGCATTTGAATTGGTTCCAAAATATAGTTTTTAATAGAAAATATCAAATCATATCATTTCTGTCGAAAGAAACTAATTTTTATATATGATTTGATCTGTAATTTTTCAAGAATTCAAATTTAAAGGAGAATTTTTAAAAATATTTTTTTTTAATATTATGGTATTTTGTACAGAACTTCATAGATTCATAAGAAATATTATTTCCAACTTGTTCGTAATATTTCTCATTTGAACCTAGATGGATGAACATCTTCGCGAAAAATGAGCAAAATCGGTCCAGCGGTCCTGCGGTTCAATAGTTATGAGTGAATATGTGAAGGTATCTCTAAATTTTCCATTCAAATTTTGGATCTTAGTACAATTTCATAGTAGCGTTTGGTGTATAAAATAAAACCTATGTCATTTTTTTTCACCAGACTCTTAGATGTGAATAAGGTTTAAAATTCACCTTAAAAATTTTTTTAACATAAAAATTTTTTTAACATAAAAATTTTTTTACTACACAATTTTTGTTCACCTCAAAAATAGTTTTTCTCCTCGAAAATGCTTCTCACCACACTATTCCAACTGTTTTTTTTTATAATTTGTTTTCGGATTCATTTGTAGCATATACACTGTGGAGGGTATTAAAAAAATTGGTAACATCAAGTTTAATGCTTTTTTTCAAAGTGGCATTTATTTTGTATGAAGAAACTATTTTTTTTTTTTTTAATTTAAATTTAATGTTCAGATTAATATAGCATCATGTGATGCGATTTTGAGAAAAGTCGGAAAACGTTAACCTGTGCCGTCATGCGGTCAAAGTTTTCGATATCTGAAAATGTATCTTAAATTGCATTACTTGTTTTATATATATATATTTTTTGGTAAAAATGGTTAGATATTTTTTATCGATTCAAAAAGATTCATTGTGTAACTCAGATTAGTTTTGTAGAAAATATTTGTTGAATATTGTCCTTTATATATATTTCAATATATTTAAAACGTACGTACTCAGTAAAAAAATTTCGTGTTTTTAGAATCAGGATGAAACAAATGCGCTGATGTAAGTGCTTACTATTACATACTATTGAGAAGCAGCAAAAGAAACTAATAATTTTCGTATAAAAATAAACAAACAAAAATTTTGAGCTTACTAATTTCCCTAACAAGGATGCAGGTTGTAAGCTACTTACCCTAATCCCTTATAAGGATGCAGGTTGTAATGCAGAAAGTTTCATATTGTGGATTTTAAACGATCTGTACCAATTTTCCCGAGTGGTTTCCGATTGTGTTTGCTGTTTTCGAGTATGTTATAAAAAAATAATTAGTCATTTAACTGTGTCTGAAGAGCTAGCACGTGGAGCGGTAAAAAAATAAAATGATTATATTAAAGTCAAAAATTTTAAGACCAAAAAATTAATGTCTGTAGAATTTTATGTAAAATAAATTATGTAAAATATTATGTTCATGTTATTACTTTTAATCGTAATAATATAGACATGAAATATGATTTTACTGCAAGCCATGAAATCACAGCTTTTTATAAGCGCTAAAATCAGCGCTTATTTTTCCTAAAAGTAATGCTTCCAAGTGGGAATTCGCCATATAAAAACCATAGCATATGTAAGCAGGTTGGTAAGGGATTCTTTTGTACTAAATACCTTACAAACCTGCTTGGATGTAAGCAGCGTTTTTTACTGGGTATGGTGCGTATTCGTATGAGCATTATTGTTATATGTTTTATTAATTACTCATACGCCTACATTCCAGCTATGCAGATTTTACAAAAAAATATTGAAATTATTATGAAGAATAATATTCAACGGATATTTGCTTCAAAGCTAATAAAAGTTGATCGATGAAACTTTCTGGAACGATAGAAAAACATCTAATCTTTTTTTACAAACAAAAAAATTTGAGCAATTCTTAGAAAATTTAATTTTGTATTATTCTAAAAATTTGGAACAAGTTCTAAATTTTGTGTTTCTAATTTAATTTTTACAAATTCTCCCTAAAAAACAATATTGATTTAGTTAAATTTCTAGCATTTCTCAAATTCCAATTATTTGATTTGAAACTGTTACTTATTAACATGTTAAATTCAAATTTAAATTTCTAAGAATATAATTTTTAATATGATAGCATTTTGTAAAGAAAAAAATCCAAAGATTCTTCGGAAATATTTGTTTCACCCAACTGGGTTAACAAATGTTTGTAAACATCTACGAAAAAGGCATCTATATTTGTACATACATACATATTGTATATTTTAGTATGGTATACCATACAAGAACAATACATCATTATTATCGATTACGCGATTTTGTAACCATCAGCTATTTGAACTCTCTGTATGTGTAATGCAAACTTAGAAATTCAACCAACCATATACAATGAAAAGCTACTATTTCTGCTACTTCTATTACTATTACCAATGTTACTGCAACAGCCTATACCATATTCAATATGATCATCATTAGCAGCAGCAACATTATGTTCTATGCATCATAGAATCCCACAAACAACGACAACAACAAACATAGACTAGAGTAGATTGCATATATTGATCGAAAGAAAAGTCAACCATAACATCAACATATCGAAACCAACAACAACAAAAAATATACTCCAATAAACCGGCCTGGAAAACTTATGCGTACATAGTTACATATGTTACAAACCGAATGCAACAACAACAACAATAACCAACATTCATTTCTTTCATATTGTTTTTGTGAATGTTCAGCCAACAACATGTTGGTGCTTGCACTCTAACGGTAAAACGAGTATATTAGTTTTTGTTATTGTTGTTGTTTTCATCGTTGTTCTTTCCATTTCTTCATCATCTTCTTATATGAGGATTTGTACCGTTTCCAGTTTTTTTTTTAAAGAATTGTTCGATTTTTGATTCAAAATATTTCATAGCATACAATCCGTTATTCGATTTTCAGTTCTGATTGACTATGGAATGATCGAATTTTTAAAAATTCAGCACTAGTTCCTCATTTTTACTGCAATAGAAAACACAATTTATCTAAAAATTGGCCAACAATTTTTTTAATTTTTATTATTTATAAAAAAGCTGAGATGTTTTTCTATCGATCCAGAAAGTTTTATCGTGTAACTCGGATGAGCTTTGGAGTAAATATTCTTTGAGTAATATCCATCATAAATAATCTAGAATTTGCTTTGCCACACAGGCGTATAACGAATATAATTATATGCATTATATGATTCATTATACGCCGTGTGGTTCTAATTAGCAAAATTTATAATATTTGAGATGCATAATATTCAACGAATATGTTTTCCGAAATGAGGCCGAGTTACCCAGCTGTTGTTATGAAATTTGAAAATGTTATAAGAGGAGACAAAATCAATACACATGCCACTATTTTAGCGGTCCAATCTCACATCAAGGGAGGTAAAAGTAAAACACCCAGGGCCCTGGCCCCAAAAATTGGTATGCGTAGAAACATAGAAGTGTGGGTACTAAAATGAATGGAAATTTCCTCAGGATTTCAATAATGATATTTTTATGATCCACGATACGTAACGCCCTCTAGTGCTATTTTAATTATATTTTAAGCACAAAAATGGGGAGCAAGTTTTTTTTGTGCTTTTTTTTTGTTATTTTTCTAATATTTACTATTCAAATAATGAAAATAAGACTTTTTAGTTGATATCGTTGACATAACCCAGAGATAACCATGTGGAGGTGATAGAATAAAATGTATTGGCTTAAGGGCTTTCTCCTCCAGTCCGTCCAAAGCCCGACTTCGCTGAGGAAAGCAAGAATGATTCTTGGACGGGAATTCGGCCGGTCTTAGATGTTTTCTCCTATGTGATAGCAAGTTTAGTGGCTTCGCTGAATAAAGTTTTTGTGTGTGACCGGCCTTCGGCCGGTTTCTTCTATGTGATAGGCAGTTTAGTGGCTTCGCTGAGTAAAGTTTTTCCATTTTGCGATTTCATCAAAAAAAATTATTTTGTTGTAATTTCGATGTATTTGTAAGTGTTTTCGAAAACAAGCGCTGCAGGTAAAATTTATAAATGGTCATAGATCCAAGAAATCCTGATTCCTTTCATTAGAGCACCCACACTTGTATGTTACTACGCGTACCGGATTTTGGACCTTGGCCCGGCCCCCTTAACCCTTTTTTTGACAACGTCCCAGGAAATGAAGTTTAGCCAAAATATTTTACTAATTTGTTGACTAACATTTTTATTTGAGTTTAGGTTATGTTACAAAAGTGTATACAAATCTTAATGACTTTTCTCATTTTAATAATCATAACTTTTAAATCCGTCCACTGATTTTCTAATTTTAAATACACTCAAAAAAAAAAAGAGTCAGTAAAGTCAGCAACATTTCTGCTGGGAGGATCCTTGCAGAAAAATTGCTAATATCAGCAAACATGTTGCTGAATTTAGCAAGTTTTGACTTTATTGCCTTTTTTTTTTTGAGTGCACCAAAATGTTCAGATGTAGTTTGTCTAACTTTTTTTTTCATTCAACATTTTAAGAGGTATCTGATTATAAGTTTTGAGATACTTTTTGCTAATGGAGATTTCACTTCATCTTTTTACTTTCAATTTGCGATTTATTAATGGAAATGGTATAGGAAATAAATTAAAAACAACTTTTTTCTACTCTCTTTCTATTTCTCTCACTAATTCGTTATCTAGGAAAAACTGTAGAATATAGAATCGAACATTAAAATAGAAAAAGTATCTTTTTTATTTTGTTAAACTATTAAAGTGATCTTAACTTGTCTTAAAAGAAATACGGAAAATACTACTACTTCTACTACTGCTGATGAAAAATAACCATAAACATTCAAAAAAAACCAACCAACTTGAAAGCAAAAAAAAGAAGGAATTATTTACAACCAAGAACTATAAAACTAAAAACATTCATTTTTCTTTTAAGTCGTTTCTTAAACTCAATCTCAGTTGGGGTAACCCATTTAAAAATTTGTGCCAAACAGATTTTCTGCTTAAAGTTTTCCATAAGAATGTCCTAAATTTAACTGTCAAATGTTGTCGTTCTAAAATAAGCAACGAAAACAAATAAATTGTTTTTCAACAACATCATCGTCATCCTCATCATAATCCTGAACAGATCAACTTCAGTTTTTAAGTCATCAAACAACTTTCTTGGATTCTAAATTTATTTTTATATAACAATAGTGGTAAGTTTTTTATTTCAATTTTTCTTTTAATCGCAGACAATTTAAACTAATTATGCTGCAATATTAGTTTTTGTGTTTTTTTAGTTTAGTTTAAATTTAGTTACCAACTAACTTATCAAACAAATGTTTTCATTTAAGTCTTAATTTTAACAGGAAAATTATTGTTATTTACTTTTTGTTCACTAAAAGAGTTAGACATGATCTTAAATGAATAGTTCAATAGGTTAAATTGTAGGTAAAATTATAAATTAAAGTTAAAAAAAAAGAAGATAAAATAAAAATCCCTAAAGGCAAATTTTAAACGATTGATAAAGATGTGCCACATTAAATCGAGAATGCAGTAAGAAGATGAATTCATGAGAACTTTTTTTAGTTTTTAGTGATGTGGAAATAAATTCCCACAGATTATGGATTTTTTTATGGGCCATAGTTTTAAAACATACTAAAACATACTAGAATGGAGCAAAATTGATGATTAATAGGTTTTTTGTTAAAGTTCTGCCTATTATGAAGGCTCTAGCTTTTCTAAAACGTCGGGTTCTGATGAGATCTTTAGCCAGATCGAAATACTAGTATCAACCTAGCTAATATGTTTCATTTGCTTTATTTTTGTAAATATACGGAGGTTGAAAGCTCGTTATAAATTTAAAAAAATACTATTAGGTTAGTTCGAATGAATGCGAATTAATTGTTTTAATAGCTAAGTTCTTAACCTCAATTCTCCATGCTATTGATTCAAAAATTGGTTTTGCCAGAACCAATTTTCGACCCATTACTTAAACAAATCAAAAATTATGGATTATTTTAAATATTCTAAAACAGTTTTTGTTTGCTGTTTTTGTTATAAAAATATTCAGCAAAAGATTTTACAGAGTACATTTCAATTAACTTACATTAAACTCGAATATTACTAAATTTTTGTAAATTTAACAGTTTTTTGCTGTTTTTGTTTAGTAAAAACCAAATTGGCTAATTTTAGCAGCTTTTTCTGCAATGTAATTTTTAAGAAAGATTTAGTTGGTTGTTCTGCTATTTTTAAAGGTTTATTTCTACGAGTGTTTCAATAATAAAAATAGTCATTCGTTATGTTTTATATGAAAACGGCATACATTTTGGCATATTTTCTTTTATATATCTTTTCCTATCGGACAAATTTTTAAAGAATATATACATAATTGCCCAGTAAAATAGTAAGATCCAAATAACTGGTTACAGAACAACTTATACTGCATTATAACAGGTTCTTATTTCTGTTCTGCAACTGGTTCTTTCTTCTTTACCTAAAAACAAGAACAGGTTGCTTTAGAACCGGTTCTAGAACCAGTTATAGAACTGGTTCTGGGACAGTGACACCTTACATTTCCACTCCCAGGAACCTGTTCTAGAACCGATTGTAAAAGAAGTTGTTCTAGAACAGGTTCAGAGGTAATATGTTCTAAAAAATGTTGCTGGGTAATAACAAAATTTTTAGCACAAGAAAAAAGTTTCGTATTTTCTTATTAAATAAATGAATCAAAAATATAATTGCTTGGTGATTTTTTATAAATTTTTTTAACGAGTTTGAGATCGTTTTTATAAATTATTTATAATTATTCTTTTCCAATATTTCGTCTTCACTTTGGGCGACTTCTTCAGGGAACAATAGTCATAATTTGATTAATAAAAATGTTTAACGTATATATTTTAACAACTTTTAATAAAACTTTCATTGAAAAAGAACAAAAAGTTTATTTATATGGCAACTCGGGATAATTACATAATTTTTGATTATTTTTTTTTTATTAAAGGTCGTTGTTGTCAAAAGCTTTTCAAATATTAAAAAGTGTGTCTATACATTTCCAAAACATTTTAAAAATACAAATTTTCAAATTCTAAGAATTTTTTTTAATTTCTAAGCCCCGCCTGGCCACCTCTTATATTTTATCAAAAACATCAAAAAAATTCCTTGCAATTTGTTATTCATGTTACCATAAATTTTGATAACATACTCGTACAACCAAAAAAAAATTCCAAAAATATTTAGCCAAGTTACACCCAAAAAAAAACGTTGTCTTATCTAGGCGCACTTGCACTTGTGATCTTAAAAACCATACTTGTCTACATGTGGTTTTTAAAATGTTCAGCTTGTTACTTTGAAGTTTTTCATTCAATTTCAAATTCTATATGTGTAGTAGGGTGACCCAAAAAAAAACACTGCTGAAATTTAGAGTCACTGTTCCAATAGTGCTTAGTCCAAAGTTCAGCCAAATTGGTCAGTATTTAGAGGTCGCTATAAATTAACGATTTTCTGGGTTAGGCAGAAATTTTAAGGAAATTAAAATTTTATATAGATATGGAAAGGTTTTGGCAACATACTTATAATAAAACATTTCTTAAGTATTTTGGCCTATTAAACATGAATCTGAAGTCAAGACACCTAAATTAAACAAGCCACCCGAAAATAAGCCTAGTGCAATTCAAAAGAAATATGGTTCAAACAGTGGTCTATTTTCCATATATTTTTGGACTTACTTAATGGATTCCCAAGTTCGACCCCTCGTTTTCTTATTGAAGTGTATAAACATGCTCTTAATATGTCAACAATATTTAACAAATCTGAATGTTGAAAGTACAATTTCAAAATAAATATAATTTTAGAGATCCCTCCGGGCTTCCAAAATACTTTTGCACATTTCCCGACATAGTATGACTCTAATGCGAGTTAAATGTATGTAAAATTCAAATCCATAAAAAATATTAAAGATTTAAAGACAATAAACCATTTTGGCCCGGGTAAGAGGGTTAGAAAAGGAATGCGCAATAAGTCGGAGAGGCGGGACAGAGTGAAATTTTTTGGTTTCAGATTTTAGAATTTAGGAGGCCAAACTACTTTAAAAAAGTTTAAGTTCATCGGAAAGAAGTACACTTGAATAAACTTTATTTTACTTAATATTATTCTCTTTAATTCTGCCTTCAGAATACATTATATTATTTTAGAGGGGAATGGGTTTATTTGAATTTTCATGAATTTAGAGCTTGTTAGGATCATAAAAAAGAGTGAAAATACTAGTTACAATGGCCAAATTATATAAATACGCTGTAAAATAAGAACACATAGTCAAAAATATAAAAACAAATACAATAAAGCTGAAACACTAGAATTTGACACGAAACCTAAAAGTCGAATTTCATATAAATCCAATTTTTGGTATACATGTGTATTTTGATAAAATTAATTTGTAGTGTCCGACCGAACAGTTCGGCCAAAAAACTATATTTTGTCGGTTTTTTGATATCTAGAGGCAATGATGACAAATTTTGGTATTAGAAACATGTTTGTTGAGCCGACTTAATTCGATTTTGTGTATAAAATTTAAGAGAAAAGCCGAAGTTAAGCTATAAAGTTAAAAGTTCGGCCGCCGAACTATTTTCAAATTGGCTGAACTTTCTGAGGCCGAACAGTGAATTTATTGCTTAACTACAGACTTTTCTTCACTCAAAATAGCATCTAATCAGCCCAATAAACATTTTTCCATCCGCCAAATTTGTCCATAATGCTTTAAAATACCGAATACAGACCATATGCATTTTCTGGCCTAACTGTTCGGTAGCACACTATTAATTTGTTCTTGAGGAGAAGGAGTCGGAATATATATTTATTTTTCCATATACGCGTGGGCCAGTCTAATGTGTACTGATCAAGTACGGGAACTCTTAACTGACCGGTTTTTTTTTCAAACATATTTTTATATGTGGTATTGATACTTGATCTTGTTTAAGTTTTTTTTTTTTGTGTTATTATTTAATTTTTTTTTAGTTTCAAATGTTGTAATACCATTAATCTTTTCAAGCATGATTTACTTAAAAAATATAAAAAAAATCGTTACCAAAACAATAAAACATGCTTCCTTAAGTACACGCGTATATATTTTATTGGGTTTCTTGTATTGACTATGATTGGCAATATTTGTCATGTTGTTATTTGTTGATTTTGCAGTTTTTTTTTTTTTTTTTTTTTTTTGTTAAATATTATTCTTTTTTATGGTTAAATAAGTTTAAGAACTTTATTTAGAATTGATTGTTTTTTAAAGAAGTTGTTAATACCATTTTTGGTAGGTATTTAAAATTATAATTAAATCTAATTTATGTCACGTAATCTTAATTGATTTGGTCACCTTAGATAAAGATATTTAATTGAAATTCAAAGATAGAAAAAAAGTCATGGTTATTTTAAAATCAACCTATTCACACAGGCGATTAATATTTTAGAACTTAAAGGATTATAAAATATATTTTAAAAATTTGTACAAAAGGGAAAATAAAATTAGTTGGTATCACTGTGGTTCTGTTTAAAATAATTCAATAATAAAATCGAGAAAACAATAAAATCGGGTTTCAATTAAAATATTTGTAAATACAATTAAATATTTAATTGAATTTGAAAACAATAAAATCGAGTTTCAATTAAAATATTTGTAAATACAATGAAATATTTAATTGAATTAGGACATACTATACTTTAAATCGTGCGCCCCGATAGGCTAGTTGGTAGCGTGTTGGCTTATCTGTGCGGGGGTCGTGGGTTCGATTCCCACCAGAGGCACTAGTCTGTTTTCGCTACAACGCGCCGAAGGCCAAAGTAGCTAGTGCTCGGTTAGGGTAATAGTATATAATTTGTAATTATATGATTATTAATAAATAAAAAAAAATATATAAATAATAAATTTTTATAAATGTTGTTGAAAAATAAAAAGATGGGGAAAATTTTTGATATATATTATTTAAATAAAGGGTCCGCCAAATTTTCTCAAATTTCTTTTTTTTATTTGAAAGAACAATCCTTCCGGTTAATAATGGAAAATAATTTAATTCAAAAGGCTGCCTCGGCTGGCCATGCAGTAGCCTACACGATCGGTCCAATTTTTAAGCACATTATCGATTGTGTGCAGCTGTATTTCACCAATGGCTTCACGAATATTGTCCTTTAAAGCATCAATTGTCTCTGGCTTGTTGGCGTAACACTTATCTTTGACGGCACCCCACAAATAATAGTCCAACGGTGTCAAATCGCAGCTCCGAAGTGGCCAAACGACATCAGCTCTGCGGCTGATAATGCGATCTTCAAAAACAGGGCGCAAAACATCGAGTGTAGCATCGGCTGTGTGGCACGAAGCCCACGTTCCCAGCGTTGTTCAAGCGTATACACAACCATATTCATTTAGCGGAAGGCTAAAACTAATTATCTGTCAAATCAGACATGAGCTAAGTGTTACCATTCACATAATAAGCACTTGTTGAAAAAAAAACGTTAGATGGCGGACCCTTTATCTGACAAAATACCTTATTGAATTATTTGTTCTTAATTTCTATTCATAACTTTTTTTCTAAAAGCAAAAAGGTTATGGGAATTGTAAGCTTTACCTCATTATGGACCAAATATTCCGTTTTCCACCCAACACTTTAAATATTTTTTTACTGAATATAGTTAATCAATTGCTTTAAAATCTCTAAAATAATTCAACATCATAACCACGTGTTTGATTACTAAGAAGACAAGATTTGAGCAAAATTGATAATTAATAGACTTTTTGTTAAAGCTCTGCCTATTATGGAGGCTCTAGTTTCTCTAAACATCAACAAACAAATCAAAATCAATATGTTTTGAATGATTTTTTACCCCAGGAACGAAAAAGTAGAAAAACCACAATTTTTTTTTTGTACTTAAAATGTCACAGAAAAATTACGCGCTTAATTACTTGACACGCTTAATTACTTGGCAATGTCTGTTTTTGCTGGAACCTAAAATGTTCGAAATTGTTTTCTAATTTACTTTTATTGATTTTTCGGTGGTCATTTTTTAGTTTTATATTTTTTCTTATATCTTTAATTATGTATTTATCTGTAAACATAAGTTGAGGTTAAACTCATGTATTTTTTTATTCCGGTACTATTTTTTATAACACCATTTCCATCCCACTATTTTTCACTTCACCCCAAATTGTAAACATAAGTTGCGGTAAAACTCATGTATTTGTTTATTCCGGTACTATTTTTTATAATACCACTTCCATCCCACTATTTCTCACTTCACCCCAAATTGTATTTTTTTTTTTTTTTGCAAGTTAGTTGATTAATAATCACTATAATCCACTAATCACTCTGTAAAATGTGTCTTTAAAAGAGCTAGAAAAAGTGTGTAACCACTTCACCCCAAACGACCCTACTGTTTTTTAGAAAAAAAATTAATTTTTTTAATTTTTATAATGTCATCAATATGCTAAAAAAAAAACATATAATATTCATTTAAAAAATTTAAACTTTAATAAAATATATTTGCCGACTACAAGTCACGTTAAATATTAAAGTAGAGCAAACACGTAAATACAACTGATGAACCGTAATTTACACCCAGACCCCTACTAAATTTAAAAAAAATAATAACAATAATAAAAGAAAAAATACAAAAAAAAAGAAAAATTATGACTAACTTAGCAATTTTTGCTAAAAGCAAAAAAAAAGTCTAAAAAGAAAATTATAAAACTATTAACAATTTAACAAAAAGAAAATAAAATAAAACAGCAAAACTTTAACCCACTAGATTAAGAAAAAAAAAAACTTTCATTGTTTTATAGTATATTTATTTATAATTTTTGTTTAAATTCAGTATAGTTCGCCTTAAAAGCTGGTCATTTACTTTTTTGGTGCTTTTATTTTTGAAAACTATACAATTGTGATATTATATGTATAAAGTTTGGTAGTTTATTTATAATGATATTTATTAACAATTGTAAAATTAGACCGGAACATTTTCATTTCTTTTGGCTTTTGGTTATAATTTTTTGCTGATGATAGCGTAAAACTTAAGAAAACGTTAAACTAAACGCTTGGTTGGCCATTAATTTTTTTTATTTTTGTAAAGATTTTGAAAAAGTTAACACCATGCAATTAAATTACGTATCTGTGCTTGGCTGTTTTTGGGGGTAATCTTCAACTACAGGGTGTCACTGCACATTTCTTAATATTTTTGTAATATAATTAAAATTCATTAAGAAGTAAAAAGTGAGATGGTAGCCAATTTGTTATGGTCATGTGAATGTGATATTTTGTTGTTTATAGTTGCGCATGCTCATATGACCCTCACTTATTTTACATATGTATGTATACCGCTTTTCTTATGTGGTTTCGTTTGAGGTAATTAGAAAATCTGTCGGCTTAAAATAAAAAATAATTTTTGTAGCACCACAGGAATTTTTTTATGTGTTTATTTTTTTTGTGCATTAAAGACCAGTAGTGTTCAAATGTTAAGCATCTTAATCAAATTTTCGCTTTCTAATTTTCTAAGCTTTTTTGGAAATTTAATTTATGTGTTAAGAAGATTTTTCTTTTATATGTATGTGGAATTTTTCTACAAACGAAACAAGGTAATACATTGTTTAGAATTTTTATAAATAATGCAATCCGGTATAATAAAATGAATACCTTGAGGTTCTACAGAAGTTGCTCTTGTACTTATGTTCTTATACGAGTTTATTATTCGATCATTTTCCAAAAGAAATCATGACTTTTGTAGTAATAACAAATGTAACAATTTAAACAAAAATTCACTTGTTATACCCTTGAACCCACTGTGCATGTCGTTTTAAACTTGTTGAAAACAAAAAAGTTTGTGATCCTATAAACTCTATAAATTCTTCAACAGAATGTAGAAATGCAAAATACTGTGTAAACATATAAGCGGGGTTGCTTGTTTTTGGTCAGATTGTTTGTTCATATTATTAGCAGTTTGGTATTGAAAATTAGAAAAATCGGTTGGCGGATTTTTTTTTCGCAAATTTTTTTGTTTTTTAAAATATTAGAACCAGGAAGGTATTATTACACATTAATCATATTGTATAAACTATTTAGAGTTTCAATATATCAATTTTTAAAAATAAGCCAAAATTAAAAAAAAAAAAATATTGAAAAAAATATAAAAGTTTAAAGAAGCTAATATGAATATTTTGAAAAAAATATTTTAAATTTGAATTGAGCATTGACACATAAATTGCTGAACATTTTTCAATAAAACTTTGCAAATTTATATAGAACAATGATTCATTAAGAAATTTTTGTTATTTTTTCTGTCTTAAAGAGCCTCATAGTGCCCACTTTTCAGAGTTCAGAGAAGCAGTTAAAGGAGTTATCCTATTTTAGTGCGTTTTTTTTTTGTTGAATAGACAAGACATTTAACTTTCATTTAAGATATCGACCATAAAAATCGTGTAACGATAAGAATATTTATTTATAAATATTTAATTTCAGCACAAATCTAAAACGTTGTGACGAGTTTGGGGGCAATTCATACGCTTTCCCTCTCTGTCTATCGATATCTACTATTTCCCTCCATTGGTGATACGAATTGTCCAATTCCATACAAAAATAATTCCAATTTTCTTGTTTATTTAAGTTTTTTTCTATTAACATAAGAAAGGAGGAATCATACCACTTTCAAAATAAACATTATGTCTAATCGTTAACTTTTAAAAATTCTATCTTAATATTTATACAGTTTTTTAAATTACTTAATTATTGTTTTACATAAAAAGAGCATCTTGTGTTATACCCAATTTCATTCTTGATTGTTTTTTTTAAAAGGCCTATAACGATTGGGAAAAAAATATTTCCAAAAAATCTATCACTTTTAAACAAATTTATTTTATGAAATATTTAAAAATTAGTAGTTTCGAAATGATTTCGATATTGCATAATGTTTGCTTTAAAAAAACTTAAGATTTGTGTTTTCAATATTTTCAAGAATTTTAATTGACAACACGAATAGTGGTCATACATATTTTCCACCATTATTTTATTAGTTTTTCCATAATTTCAATATTCTTTGTTATTTAAGAATTTCAACAAATTCAAATTTCTAGGAGAATGATTTCGACATTGAATATTCGTGAATACAATTTGCCATAAAAAAAATCTTAAGATTTGCACTTTGAAAGCGTTCGGGAATTTCAACATTTAATATTGGTAATGAATTTTATTTTATACATCATTTTATTACTTTCCCATTCAAAAATATAATTTCAATATTCTTTTTTAAGCTTTTTCTATTAAGATAAAAAAAAGGAGGACTCATACCACTTTCAAAATAAACGTTTTTGTCAAATAGTTAACTATCAATATCTAAGTTGTTTTTTATATTTTTCTTTCGCATATAAAAAGATCCCCTAAAATTCCACTCTTAACTAATGTTTTTTTTTTAATGGACTCATACCACTTTTAAAATAAATGGTTCATATTTTAAAAATCTGTTGAAAATCAATAAATTTTCAATTTACTAGAAAATATTTAAACAAAATGAATGGATTCATACCACTTTTAAAATAAATGGTTTATATATTAAAAATCTGTTGAAAATCAATAAATATTCAGTTTACTAGAAAAAATTTGAACGAAATGAATGGATTCATACCACTTTTAAAATAAATGGTTCATATTTTAAAAATCTGTTGAAAATCAATAAATATTAAGTTTACCAGAAAATATTTAAACAAAATGAATGGATTCATACCAATTTTAAAATAAATGGTTTATATTTTTAAAATCTGTTGAAAATCAATAAATATTCAATTTACCAGAAAATATTTAAACAAAATGAATGGATTCATACCACTTTTAAAATAAATGGTTTATATATCAAAAATCTGTTGAAAATCAATAAATATTCAGTTTACTAGAAAAAATTTGAACGAAATGAATGGATTCATACCACCTTTAAAATAAATGGTTCATATTTTAAAAATCTGTTGAAAATCAATAAATATTAAGTTTACCAGAAAATATTTAAACAAAATGAATGGATTCATACCACTTTTAAAATAAATGGTTTATATATTAAAAATCTGTTGAAAATCAATAAATATTCAATTTACTAGAAAATTTTAATTTAAACGAAGTGAATAATAGTAGTTGTAATTTTCAATATTGCCATTTAACATGGCTATTTTGCTAAAATGCTGTAAAAATTAAATTTAAACGCTTTATTTATTTTCAACACATTTTAAATATTTACAAGATTTTTTAAATCTTTCCCATCACAAGAAAGTATTATTTTTTATTGATTTTACATAGTTTGTTATTGTTTAGAGAAATGAATAATTTATGTAAAAATTCAACTAACTGGGTCGAAATTATAAATATTAGTTTAACTCTAAAAAGTAAAAACAACCAACAGGCATAAATCAAAGATTAACAATAGACAGATTTTCGAAATGAAGATGAATATAAGAAAAAAAAGAAACAATAAAAAAATTAAAAAATTTGCCTCAAGAATATTTTCTAAAAATTTTAAGACACGCAAAAACAAATTAGAAAAAAGGTGAAAGTATCGGAATATATTAACAGAAGGTTAAATATTTTATATGAATTGATAAGTTTGATAGCGCAAGCAATACAAATTCCTATAAATAAACAGAATTTTAAACAACATACTTAAAGATTTATATTTGGCATATGCATAATCATTTTGTTGATTCTTATAAGAGTTTTATAAATAAAATTTTGATGTGAAACAACAAAAAAATTTACTGATAAGACTGCTATAAAAAAAAACAACAAAATATCTATGCATATTAGGGCGCTGCAAAATTGTAAAATCTAGACGTAGTCCGATTTGTGCTCTGGATTGTTTTGTACACTCATAATAATCCATGCTAAAAATATGAAAAAAATGTCAAAACAACGACATCTTTTGTAAACTGAACAAATTTTCGTTTATTATACAAAATGTTTGGTTATTTTGACACTTTTTTGTATTTTTACACATGGATTATTTTCAGTGTATAGGCCACACCAACCAACATATATTTCAAATTTTAGCGAACTCAAATGATATTCGCTAAAAATTGCAAAGTGTGCCCGAAAAAACAGTATATGAGGAACTTCAAAAATTTTCGACACTTTAAGGTAAAATATTTTCGAAAAATATTTTTTTATACAAGAAGAACCTTTTATGTTTATGTTAGGTAGCCGATGTTTAACTCAGTTTTGACACAATGTTTCTTTTTCGACTTAGTACCTTTAAACGGCTATATTTTGTTAGTGGAAATAGATAATTAAGTGATTAAAAACCCCTCAAAATTATTTAACATCTTCGCTAACATCGCAAATAAAAAAAGTTGTGAAAATTGTTATCCAGAGTTGCCAACAAATTATTTGAAAAAATCTATTTTTTACCCTTTTTGATGGACCATTTTTCAAAAATTATTTAAAAATATAAAAAGTATAATCCTTTATATTTTTGATTGTTTGATTGATGAAAAAATATTAAAATGTATTTCTCCGATCATCGATTGTATATAGCTTTTTTAAATCTCGACGATTGAACGATGAAATTTTCAAATACACAAAGTCTAAAATATTCCATAAAGAAATATTTACTCTAAACATAAAAAATGGATGGTTTTTATTAATATACTATTTAACTTATAAAATTATATTTTGATTGTTGCCATATGGTAATTTTAAGAAATGGTCGAAAAAAACCATGATCTTTTTGCAAAACATTTTGAAAATCGGTGAAGTTAAAAAAAATGTTTGTTCATATATTTTTGAATAAAATGATACAATATTGATGTTGATGTATTTGGATTTGGAATATGCCACTTAGTTTTTTTTTTTTTTTGTATGGCCTTAATACCAGGTGTAGGGCCCCATTAGGATACATTTCATCAAATTTCGCAAAATTTTCTAAATGTTTATAAAATGTTTGCGTTTAAAATTTTTAAAATGTCTTTTTCAATTTTGTTTTGCAATTATTTATTAAACAACTAAACCGATAGAAAAATTTTCATAAAATCAACCTAATTTAGGTCGAGACTATGTTTTTTCTTAACAATTTTACTTATTAAGATGAAGGCAAATCATTTTTAAAGAAGAAAGTTAATTTCTCTCGACAAATATCGCATATTATCGTTTTATATTTTGCGTTTAAATCCGATTCGCTTCTTTTGGGCTATACAAATTGTGAACTTGAAAATAGCTTTTTCTTCAGATGTTCACACTTTTAAGGCAATTTTTACTAATTAAATGTTATTTATTCTATTAACTTGTAACGTTTTTTCAAAGTGTAATTTTTTAAGTTTTTACTATTGCTTTTTTACAATATTTTTTTGCTTTAAATACTTTTAATTTAGCTTTTTAACAGTTTTTTTATGTTAATTTCTAACATATATAAAATGATATAATTTTGAATTTAGGTATTTATATATAATTATATCTGATGCTGTATATAAGTATAAATAAAAGTAATATAATTTGTTTGGTTTTATTATATTCTATATACTTATATATAACTATACATGAAATTATATATGATCCCATATATAGCTATATCATTTATATATGATGAGATAAAAAATATCAACTTATCTATAACATAAGCTATAATGATATATGATGATATATAGAGCTATATTATAAATTTTCAGAAAAATAAGTATTGGATGTAAATATATATCGGTACATATGGTCAGATATATAATCATATATATAATATATAATTATATCAAGTTATATCAAGCTAAATATGACCATATATAACTTTTTTCTTCGCATTCATAATTGTAACTATCTCCAAAATATGTTATAGGTTTCATGTATCGTTTCTATAGTATGAAATTTAATATTAAACATTTTTAAAATTTTTTAATTTTTTTTACGTTGAAACTTTATCGATTTTTAACGACCTAAAGACGAAAACTTTTGTACAGCGATTTTTGGTTATATGCACTTTTCATATATAGTTACATTGATTGGGATTGGGGATTGAAGAGGTGGACAATTTCGACGTCTAGAATTTTGAACTACCCTAATGCATACGGATGATAGCATATTATAATGCTAATTATATACACATATTGTTTAAAACAAAATATTTCGAAAATATTTTGTTACATTTGTGTCTTTAAGATCCTCGATAGTATAGTGGTCAGTATCCCCGCCTGTCACGCGGGAGACCGGGGTTCAATTCCCCGTCGGGGAGTGATCTATTTTTTTTTTAATTTTTCATATAATTATGTTTTCTAAAAAATATTTCTACTAATGTTTAAATATCGTGTTAACAAACACACTTTAATTTCATTTTTATTGTTTTCAAATTTGTTAAAAAATGTTTGAATAATATTTCGTTTTTTTTTTTGTATTAAAATTTCACTTTTAAAATCATTACCGATCATCATCCATCTTAACGATTGTGATTTTAAGATTTTTTTAAACAAATCAATTAGTTTATTAACTCCGAGGCATTATTATCCAAAAACACACTAACTAAATTCAATGACCCGTGGATATTTAGTGTAGACAACTGAATAAATAATCATTATTCATGCGTACATTCATTCATTCATTCATAAAAAGATGAAGACAAATGTTTACACTCACGCAAAATGTCAAATGATAAATGTTTAGTTTAACATGTAGTTAGATTTGACATGACTATTCATGTAATGAAGTTTTGCGAATTTTCCTTTTAACTAATCGTTAATGCAAGTAAGTATTTTGTAGACGTTGTTGTTGGCTTTAAGAACCGGTCTTAAGTATACAATTTGAAATGAAGTAGCCAAATGTCATTTCAAACATGTATTCAATTAACAACATGCCTTAACCTTACAAGCATTGGTTTTTGAAAAAAAAAATTCAAACCGTCACCTTAAGCCGTTAAAGAGAATGACAGGTTAAAGAAAAAGTTTTCACAATTTTGTTAAACCATTTGTTGTCATTTTTAATCTTTGTTAATTTGAGTATTAACTGATTTAGAAAGAAAAAAAAAATATGTTTAAAATGTACGACCAACTTAATTAGCTAGAAGAGTTTCTTCTTTATAATATAGGCTTCAGATTTAGGTTATTTGATTTTTTTTTTATAATTTAAAATACATTTTAATGATGGTGTCTCGTCAAAGATGACCTGAAACCAATGGCAATATACAGTAAAACTCGCTTAAGACGACCCTCGGTTAATACGAACTAATTTAAAAGTCCCGACGTTTTGGCAACAATTTTCAAATAAAATACATCTTTTAATACGAACTCGGTTAATACGAACCCTCGGTTATTACGAACTATTTTAAGCAGTCCCAAAAACACGTTTTCATACAAATTGCCATGTTTAGCACACAAAGAGAAAAATTTAGATATTTGCCAACTTAAATAGGGTTACTAATATACAAATTCGGTTATTACGAATTTCAGAAGGTTTGCCCAACTTAACATTAGTTTTCACAACAAAGTTCGGTTAATTCAACTGAATTTAAGTTTCAACACCCAACATATTTAGAAATCTAATGTGAATATCGTTGTAATAACTGAATTAATAAGTTGACGCCATTAGTATACACTTTTCAATTCGGTTGGCACTTTATTTCTCTGTGTGTACACTCTTTATCCGTTTAATGGGATAGACCTAATATGAGTTTCATATCCGTGGATGACTTTCTAGATATAGATGCTAATGTTTTGACGTCACATACTTTATCAGATGAAGAAATATTGGAAATTGTTAATCCTTCCGATGTTGAAAATTTGTCAAGTGATAAGAAGTCGAAATAGAGGAGGAAGTACCTAATATACAAACGGTACACAATAGCATAATAAACATAAATATATTTGAACAAAATCGTGTGCCGAAGAAGCTGACAACCATATTTTGGTAATAGAAAAACTTATAACGAATGAAATCGTTAATTCAGTCATTCAGAAAAAATTAACAGATTTTTTTTTTTTTTAAATGAAGAATTTTAATTGAATTTTTAATTGTGAATGCATGAAATGCTAATTTTATTTTTTGTTTATGTGAAAATTTTGTTTTTGTTTTAATAAATACATATTTTTTGTCGTTAAAAAAAAAACCGCTTAATACGAACCTCGCTTAAGACGAACTAATTTTTTTGGTCCCTCGGAGTTCGTCTTAACCGGGTTTTACTGTAATTGCCATTATTGTTGTTAGTTTTAAAATGAAACCAACACAAGTTTAGAACCAATAATATATCTTGAGATTTAAAAAAAATTTACACTGCAATCGGTGCACACTGGGCCAGAGCATTTGTTTTTATAACAAAAATAAAATAGTAATATAAAAAATGGGGAACATTTCTCAAATTCGCTTAAGGTTGGCTTTATCTGTATCATTAATATTATTTAAATTATAAAGGGTCCGCCAAATAACTTTTTTTTTTTGAACTCCTGAACCAATTGGACTTTGTATGGCGTCATACCAAGGTCTTTATGCAAAATTCGTCTCAATGATGTCTCCGATATGTTCAATTGTTGAGAACGACGGTGAATTGATGTTGATGGCGCTTCACGCACACTTTCTGCCACAGCAGCAATATTATCGGGTGTACGCACTGTTTTTGGCTTTTCACGCTTTGGTTTATCGATGAGGATGCCAGTTTCTTTCACTTTTTTCACAAGATAACGAACATACGGACCATATTCGTTCAGCGGAAGGATAAAACTAATTATCTGTCAAATCAGACATGAGCTAAGTGTTACCATTCACGAAATAAGCACTAGTTGAAAAAAAACGTTAGATGGCGGACCCTTTAGTATATATATTATTTGAATATTTTTCCACGATTTCTTAATTAGAAGTTCATTGAACTATTGTTGTAACTAATTATCTATATCTATTTGAGTGAAAATCTAACATTAATTTAACGACTTTTTAGTAGTAGAATAAATTTGTTTTTCTTAAAATTTTATGTTTTCTTTATTCACCAAACTTAAATTTAATGAATTAATTAAATTATTTAAAATTGTCCACATGTAGAAAGTAGATATTGCTTAATTCTACATTTGATCAAATGAAAGTTATTGTCATTAAAATAAAGAGTCTATATCTCTATATTTCATTCACAATTTAAAGCAATTATCATCTTTTGTTAAACTGAATGTACAAACTTGACACGAATTTAATAACAATGTTTAACAAATTGATATTTAATGATGTGATAAATTTTATTTAACAAATTTTTGTAAAAAAATTTATATTGTCAACAATATGGCAGGCATGACCAGAGTAAGATAAATTGGGAAATAAAATAAATATTTATATAAACTAAAATTACAAATAATTATACTTTTATAGTAAAAATTGTAATTGTATTAATATTAAACTATAAATAATGCATTCATTCATTTAATTTATATTTTACTCCAAAAATAAAAACACGCAAACTTATCAGTACCATATTAACAAACTAAAAAAAATAGTGATGGTAGTCTCAGGGCTGCCAGATGACTAACGATAAATATAACGATTAAAAATCGGAAGTTTAAGCTACCAATTTTAATACTTTTTCTTTTTAGTCTGAAGAAACAATTTTCTTATACGTTTTGCTGAGTATTGAAAAAAAATATACTTTGCTTAAACTTAATTGAATATATATTAAAGTAATAAAAAAAATGCTTTTAAAAAATAAAGAAATGAAATAAAAAATACTAGTTAACTAACAAACCCACAATTTCGGAGCGCTGATATATCCAGAAAATTAAAATATTAATTTTTTTTTTGGTGAAAAATATGAACCCTTAAAAATGTATCTAAAATGTTATCTTAAGAATCTAAAAAGTTAGTGATCATTTTCATAAAATACTAAAAAATGATTAAAATTTTTAAAGAAATTTACGGTATTATATGTTCTTTTTTATTTTCAAATACACAGGGTGCTCTTTTGGCCAGAACACCTTTATATGAAAAACCGAAAGATGATAATGTTTTCGGACCCTATTTATGAGTAAATAATTCCTTGCCTTGTAATTAACTCCTTTATCGTTCTGAAGGAACAAATTTTATTTTGTTCGCCAAAACATTTTCCACAAACGTCGTAAAAAGTTTTATAAAAATACAATATTTTGTAATGGGTTTTTTAATTAAAAAGCGTCCTTTTGTTACAAGAAATTGTCATTTGGCAAGTTTGTTTTTTTTACCAAAAATCGTTCAAATGACGATAATTCGTCAAATCTGGCAGCTATGATGGTAGTATAAAAGAAGTCAATGAACAAAATAAAACGACCTTATACAGCGCGTGCTGAAGCGAAAACTAAAATGTGTAACTCCACACATTATTAACAAAATTTTTTTTAGCTGCCAGTCTGGCTCATGAGTCAATATATTTTTTACGTTTTTTTTTTTTTTCGTTTTTGTCTTTAACTTGTTCAAAGTCGGTTTTAGATGTTTTGCTGTCAACAATGACAGCTTTAACTCATAATATTTAATATTCCCCACTTTTAAAACAATACTACTTGTAGTAGACATAAGAGTGGGACGTTATTTAACCACGCACGTAGCTATTAATACTAATATCGCATCGTATGGAAACTACCTTAATAGCCTGTTCACACTGCACATTTTTTTAAATTAACTGGAATTACTAAACCCGAACGAAGAAGTAGATTAAGAGTATAAAAACTGACGACACTTTGAGGTACATCAATTAACAGATCTCATTGCATTTACCACATTTTAAAACATGTTTACAGCAAATATATAAAAATACACTCAAAAATTTTTTTTTCATATATTAGAACCTAAAAATAAAAACGTGATGTTTTTGGAAAACACGGATTTTTGACGGTTTAATGATGTTTAGTTGGCTTTAGGGTTACTTATTTGCAGGAAATCATATTAAATACTTTTAAATTCGCAAAATTTAATTTAAGGCTGCTTTTTGAGGTTATGTAAATTTTGATTGCTCCATAAAATTTAAAGTACTTAAAATTTGTTGATGCCTTTTCGATTTTAGCACTAAGCTCATTTAAGTATTTTATTTGATGTACGTTTTGTTGTAATTGAGACAGCGCTTTAATTGTCACAAAGCGAAATGTGTTAGGAAATGTGCAGCTGTAGACGCTATTTATGAAAAAAGGAAACTTGTTTGCACTTTTTTAAATTAGTCCATCGTAAGCCATGTTTTTTTATAAAAAAAAATGCGAAACAAAATAATTAAATTTCGCAAAATTTGTAAAAAGTTCATAAAATTTTTGCGTTCTTTAAAATTCCTTTTCGACTCTGATGTGTTTTTTACAAAGTAGCTTGGTTTACGCACTACGTTAGGCGATTTTAAATATAATTATGAAAGCCAGACGCAAAAAACATACGTTTTCAAAAAATTTATAAGTTTGGGATGATTGTATCTCGTTATTGGTGCGCTTGCATAAACGTGATATATCCGAAACAATATAAAACTACACCATTTTTCAAATACTGTTCTCAAAATTCAATTCCATTAAACGGCGCAAAAACTATATAGAAAAAACTGAGAATGTTTAAAATCCGGAAAATTATGGTTTCACTTGTAAACCACCATACAACTTTTCAGTAATCAGCGATATGGAAATTTTTAAAGTATTTTTTTTTAATTTTGCGACTTGTAAATGGCCATCAATTCTTTTTGCGAAGCCGTTTTAACGCTTTTAAGTATAGTCAACCTAACCCTGTCCGTCGTTCCTCTCAATTCATAAAATAAGAAATAAGAGGCATCTAAAGTCAGTTTCAACTGGTGTCGACAATTTTTGAAGTAGGTCATATATGATTGCTTTTTTTTTAATTTAAAATCTAAAGAATAATTAACAAAAACCTGAAAAAAATGTCAACCTAAAATGACCTGTTTTTCAGTTTTCCGTTTCCGTTGTTTGTAATTTGTTCCATGCTGGTTTAAGATTCCTTTTCCGTTTGTATTCTTTAAGCATTTCAAGTCCAAAAAATTTCAATAGTTCTATATTTAAAATGAAATTGATACTCAATTATAGTTTTCTACAATATTTATTTACTGATATTTCTTGTTCAGTCTGAACGGGCCTGTAATTTTAACTAATATGAACTTAAGTATTCAAACCTAAGTTCACACTTGTATTACCTACATTGTAATTTTTTTTTTTCTATGAACAAAATCGACTTATAGCCAAGTTTAAAGCTTTCTTTTGTATTTCCACTTAATACATTGTGTTTTTTAAAGCATTTGTAGGTAGTTTTTAAATTAAAGTTTAAGGTAGCCAAAGTCATTCATACAAACAGTCTTCAAGTCATTCATACTATAAAACTTTTTTATAGCTCGTTTGAAATAATTTTTAATTAGCTTTTCTTGTTTACTTTTTGTAATACCTCAAATTATGTCTATCTCCATTTCTTGTTTTATTGTTTTAAATCATCATATGTTCATTAGGGTGGATCGAGCTTTAAATTTAAAGGGATTTAGCATGCGGCAGGGATAGACAAATTGCCGATAAATAGAAACAATATTTTCGTTTCAGCGTAATCGAAATTGATCTTGGACTTACACTTTTTATGTGAAATATTCAAACGAAGAGATAAAAAAATTATTTTTTTTTAATCTAAATTCTTTTTTTCGAAAAATAGTTCTGCTCTTTTAATAAAAAGTTTATCGAATTTCAAATCTGCTACTTATAGAAATAAACCTGTAAAAATACCATAAAAAGTTACTAAAATTAATTAAAATTAACTAATAAATTGCAGAAATAACTGCTAAAATTAGCAGATTTTTTTGCTAAATGTTAATAAGATAAGAACAGTAAATATAAAACAGTTAAACTTACGAAATTTTAGTTATATTCGAGTTAAATTTTAGTTAATTTAAAAAAGCAAATTACTGTGCTAAACTCAGCAAAACCCTTTGCTGAATATTTGTTGATAGAAAACCGCAAACAATATCTGTAATATAGACTGCTGATTGCAGAAGGGCAGATTTTTATTCGAATAAACAAAATCTAAACAAAAACTTTAAAATTTAATATTATTTTGTGTTTTTTGTCTACTAATATATAGAATATATTTTTGTTGGCGATTTAAACAAATTAATTTCTAACTTTTAATTAACTAAAATATAGCTCAAATATAACTAAAGTTTTTAGATTTAACAGATTTATTTTTGGTATTCCTATATTTTAAATAACCAGCAAAAAAATATGTTGATTTTATTTTTCAAACTAATTTTAAGTAGTTTTTTGTTTTTTGCTATAAAAAATACACACAGCAAAAAAAGCATTAGAAAATCAAGCAGAAACAATATTAAATTAAATAGAAAAGGTTTTGAAATCAAACAAAGTTTGTTTTCTATTTAGTTTAAATATGTTTTTACCTCTTTTTAAAAACCTGAAATGACATCTAAAATGTTGAAATAACAATTTAAATACGACAGAGTTTATTTTAACTAGAATCATATTTACTTTAATAACATTCATACTTAATTGAAAAATTATTGTTAAAAAATAAGATATTAATTTAAACATGAAATAATAATTGATGTAAATATGATTTTTTCCCCCGTGTTATATATTTGTTTTCTTTCGCGTCAAAATTTCAAACAAATGCAGGAGCAGAATTTCGGCATTTGTGGTCGTCATATTTCAATCGAAATTAGTTTTCTATTTCCAAATACAAAACGTTTAAAAAGCATTTTTTGATTTGGTACACACAGAGAAAAATTTAGCTATTTGCCAACCGAAGTTCGCTTACTACGACGCAAATTCCGTTATAATGAGTTTCAGAAAGTTGGCACAACTTATTTTCGCAACGAAAATATGTGCAAAATTTTGTGTTTTTATTATTAGTATTTTTGAAGTTACTCAATAAAAACCTGCTTTCGAAAGATTTCTCTCTAGACGAATGACATAATTCTGCTCCACAATATTTTTTGTCAAGTTTGATTAACTCATTATAGTAAAAAAGTTTAATTTTCAAACCAAAACTTTTAAACAGCTATAATTTTTTAAATGATGAGTTAATAAAGTTGAAAATCGAGCGTTGTTAAATCTTTATTTGAAAATAAATATTTTGTTGACCTTTTTCGATGAACGTTTTTCAAAAACTGTTAAAAATGCCGAAAAAATTTTATTTTAGATAGTAATGTTGATGCAAAAATACGAAAATGTATTTCTCTGCTAAAAATTAGTTTATCGATGGTATATAATTTTTTGGAAATCTGATCTATCTGATCATGGAATTGTTTGTCAAAATATAAATAATGACTAGTTTTATTGAACTATTGCCGTAAAAAATCGTAAAAACCACAATATTTTTCCAATAAATCTAAAACATCGAGTTTAATTGAATTATTATTTTTTTTTTTAGTTTCCGTGTTAGATGTAACTTTTCAAAAACTCTGCTGCAAGCGAAATTCCTCCACTGTCCTAGTTTGATCCACCCTAATATTCAAGTATGTTAAGGTTTCTTATGATGTACGAGTATGTCTTCTTCATTATTTGTTTCATTAGACGTGAAGTTCACATTAACATGTTGCATTTTTTTCTGTTTCACCAGGTTGTTAAAAACAATAACTACAGCAACAATGTTATTGTTTAAACAATTTTCAAGTACCCTTTTGTGTATTAGGTAAGCGATTATATAAATTGTTTTGTTATCATTATAAAATTATGATTATTTAATGATAGACAATATGAAAAAAGTATCAAATATAATGTCGATATATAATTATTCGTATAAGACAAGGTAGGGAAAAATAAAATTTAAGGTCAACTATTGAAATCAGGAAGGTAAAGGATAAGGAGTAACAAAAATTTATTAAAATTTTAATTTGAAAATGAGCGATAAAAGAGTCATTATAAACTGAACGAGAATTACTTGATAATTTAAAATGCATATTTACCTTGAAATTGTATCCTTTAACGCACTTTAAACACGATTGTTTGTGAAAACTGTGCCAGGAACCGATTTTGAATGGGGACTACAAAGCTATGAGATCACTTTTTGGGGGTCACCCTATAAAATAATGGGATGCATTTCACATATTGTAACAGATGTATAGAGCAATACTTCATTAAGAAATGTTTGTAATTCTTCTTGTCCCATAGCGCCATCTAGAATAAATATTGAGATCCAAAGTTTGAACTTTGATAAAATATTAATCCTAGACGCTTGAAGATATTTTAAAAATTTTAATTTTGTATAATTTTGTAGGCAAATTTTGAGGTGTTAAAAGAAGGAGGGATTAAGTAAATATTATCTTATTATTATATTAACGAGGAATGTATCCTTGGAAATATCCTCCGATTTCAATAAAGTTTTAAATTTGTTTGTTTAGGACAAACGAAGTTAAGTTTTTTTTACCCGTATAACAAATTTTTACATGCCGATGCATGTCTTGCACACCCTATGATAGTTTGTATTTAAAATATGAAAAAATGACAAACAAATTTTCCATAATTTGAAAAAAAAATATGAAAAATCTGCACCGCTGGCAAAATGAAGGCTAATTATTTTTGTGCATCACCAATCCAAATTTCTGTGCAAACGATATATGACCACTAGGATATCCTCCTTGCAAGTGAATGTAGATAAGATTGATAAGATTGTTGTTTTTTAATACATTTTTTTGCAATTTTATACGCAAAAGCTTTAATTTTCATAGATAATTTAAACATATTTTAATTAGAATAAGTCTAAGACCTGCTAACTTATCTAAAGTTAACCAAAGTTTAACGTTTAACTGTTAAAAGTTTAATGATTTAACTTTAACTATAGTTATGAATGTCAAATTAATATGGAAATGCCTGTGGTTAAAGTTAAACTCTGGTTATTTATAGAAAAATTACTTGCCCTAAGGGCGAGTAAACTTTCTACAAATATTCTGATTTTAACTTTAATCACAGGAGATTTGACATTTAGAATTGAAGTTAACACTTTGACAATGAATGGTTTATATACATATGTCCTGTTTTTAGTTTTTGTTGTATTAGCTACACTTTCCAACCGATTTTTTCAATTAGGATATATGTAACTTTCAGATCATTCACTCAAAGAAAAAGCTTCGTTATATTTATGAAAACCTTTATAAATAAGATGAAATCTTCATTTCTTTTCGTCCAATGAAACTGGTGTATAAATATTTTTGAAAAATGTTGTTAAGATGATGTGTTTCGGAATTTTACCCGTATCTGGGTAAATTTTGATGCTCATGTGTGTTAGTACTAAACTAGACTTAAAATTGTGCCCTACCTCTTTCGGTTTTAGAGATATGGACCATTATCATGAAAAAAAAAATATTTTAAAAGTTCAGATTTTTTTATCTAAGAATTGTAGTGTATAAGAAAAATATCTAAAAATCTGAAGAAATCCCTAGAAATTTAAATTTTAACATGATTTGTTTTTAGAAAATTGTCACAGGGTGACATCAATTTTTTCGCCAATATGTGTGATAATACATTAAGCACACGCCAAATTCAAATTTCCTTCCCCGTTCTATTCCAGTTCGTTCTTTGTTGTTAGCATTATAGATTCACTTATTTTATTCCATTTCGTTATACTTTAATTGGTTACAAACCAAACTGAAAATAAGTATTCATATAATTTATGAAATTTATGGCTCATTAATTATTTAAAAGAATCATGAGTCTGAGCGATTACTTTCCATCTCTGATTTCAGAGAATTTTTAAAATTTTTACATTACTTTAAATACCATTTGATAATGCTATTAAACACAAAATTTTATTGAATTTTGGAAAAAAAAATGCTGTTTTTCTTTATATAAAAACTTTCTATTTCTTAAAAAGGAACTCTCCTCTTTTTTGTACATAAATCATTTATTTTATTTTTCTTTTTTGATTGAATTTAAAAAGGGGTTTTAGTTTTTGAAAACAAATATTAATTTTACCTTTTTATTTAATTTTTTTTTTTTTTGGAAAGAAAAAATATTTTAACTTTATCGATAGTTTTTAAAATATATTTCATTCGAAAAGAAAAAAAATAAAAAAATGGTAAAATTAATATTTTTTCAAAAACTAAAACCCCTTTTAACTTCAAACAAAAAATAAAATAAAAGATTTTTGTACAAAAAAAAAACCAAATATTTTTTTTTTCCTGATAAAAATTTAAAATTTTACTTTTTAGTTTGTGAAATCCGGTCTATGGAATTCGGGAATTAATAACGAAAATAATTGGTTTATATTTGAAAGTTATTCCGTCTAAATGTCTTATGTGGTCAGCCGACACTACTACAATCCTCTGAACACCAAAAAATCATTGTTTATTAGTGCTTAAGAATTATTAAATCAAAACTCTTGTTGAAATAATCTGAAACTAATTGAAAAAAGCAGTCAAAACAAATTTTAAATCTTATCTCATACTGGTTTAGATTAGAATAAACTCTTTCCGTTAAAATGCATAGGAAATCTAAAATATAAAAAAACGTATAAATAGCGAACGCTTTTCATAGACAATCATAGTTTGATTTTAACCAATCATGAAATTCTTAATTGTTCTTGTTGCTGCTTTGGCTTTAGCCGCTCCTGCCTTGGGCAAAACCTTCACCCGTTGCTCTTTGGCTAGGGAAATGTACGCTTTAGGTGTACCTAAATCCGAATTGCCCCAATGGACTTGCATTGCTCAGCACGAATCCTCATACCGTACCGGTGTTGTTGGTCCCACCAACTCCAATGGATCCAATGATTATGGTATTTTCCAAATCAACAACTACTACTGGTGCCAACCTGCGAACGGTCGTTTCTCTTACAACGAATGCAAATTGAGTTGTAATGCTTTGATAACCGATTCCATTAAAGACTCTACTACTTGTGCCCGTAAGATCAAGTCTCAACAAGGCTGGAAAGCCTGGTCTACCTGGAAATACTGCAACGGTGCTTTGCCCAGCATTAATGATTGTTTCTAAACTGATAACGATAAAACTTCAATAAACATAAATGAATAAAAATTAAAAAAGCTTGATTTTTCTCTATAGTCTCTAAATTTAAACTTTTAAGTACTTGATATGGAGTATTCCACTTACAAGGGAAGTCTCCCTATATATTCTATCCGATCTTAATTAAATTTGGATATTAGATAAAGAAAAGAAATAAGGAATCGAATTTGTTTTACAGGCCCAGTCACAAGTTTAAGGGTTATAAAGTTGGGTCAAAGTTAATACATTTTTGTATGTAAAATATGTCTGAAACTAATGAAATTCAGATTTTTTTGAAGGCGGTGTTGATGTACTCGAGAAAACGAAAATGTTGATACCAATATTGCCTATGTACTGTGTTAGGTTTGCCATTTATTTAAAATATTTTAAATATAGGCTAAAAAGCTCTTTGGAAATATTCGCATAAATGCCGAATGAATATCGGGAAAAACTCAGACAACCTCCTCGATCAAATTTAATAGGCATTAATATACATATATTTTTAGCTTAATTCAACTATAATTCTTTAACAAAACGCCAGTTTTAATACACATTTTTTTGAATAACAAAAATACTTGAAAGTTGTCGGAAATGTTTCGTACACCAGTTAATACGTCTCCAAAAGCTCTTTCATTTGGTACCCCATTTGCCTAAAATTGATCTGAAACAATTCAAAATAAAAAATGGAAAAATGGGGTAATTTTTGAACCCACTGCAAATTATATAAAATAGCTTTATGTCACATAAATAGCTTTTATGTCACATAAAAAGCTTTTATGTCACATAAATAGCCTCTATGACATATATAGCTTTTATGTCACTTAAAACTCATTTTTTTAATTACAAAAATTCTTAAAAGTGCTCATGACATGCTTCATATACCAATGAATGCGTCTTTAACTCATTAACGCCCCAAATAAAATCTGCTGAAGAGAATTCTGTGAAAATGTATTTATATGATAGGGACAGGCGTCAAATAGAAAAAAATAAAATCAAAATTGAGAAAAGTTGAAAGATATTCTTCTAAATTGGGAGAAAAGTCAAAAACAGCTTTCCTAATCGCACGGCTTCGAAATTCGGTATTGTAAAACTTGATTCATGAGGTTATATTAGTGCCTGAACAAATAATAAATATTAATAATACCTATGATATCACTATTATCAAAAAAAATTAATTTTTCCTTCGCAAACAATTTAGCCAAAATTTAATTTTTTCATTTGCTGTCAAATAATGTAAATTTAAAGGTTGAAGAAATTATGTGATTAGAAAAAACTTTTGTTTCTTGATTTCTAAATTTAGTTGGTTTTCTGAATATAGTTTTACTTAAATTATTGAACAAATAGTTCTAGAGAAAAAATCGCAAAAATCGAGGTGTCCTCATATGGGGCCAGCGGGCGTTAATGGGTAAAAATACTTTATTTGGTAACCCATTTGTTTATAATTTGTTTGAAATAACACAAAGTAGACAGAAAAAAAACGCAAAATGGGGTAATTTTAATTCAAAACATGAGATTGGGCCGCTAAGAAATATGTGTCCCTTATTTTTTATTTTCTCCTCCATCATATATCCGATTTTTATTCATTTTGGATAGACATCATCGGGAGACTTATTTTATAATAAAAATATTGACAAGGTCTGCATTTAGGTCTTTATAAAATTGTTTTCAAAGTCAAGGTTGGAAACAGTTAATGAGTCAACCAAAAATGTTAATATCTATTTGGCGCCCGTCCTCACATCTATTTTTCGTTACACACATTTTACACTGTTGTGGGGTATATTTTAGCCCAGTGTGAGGACGGAAGGTTAAATACGCCTGCTGTACTTATACACCAAATACGAAGCGTATTATGAATGCCCCCAATTATAACATTTTTGATATATTTTATATATGAAAGTACATCAAACACAGCAGTAAAAGTACTTCATAATTCAAGTGCTTTAGTACTAAGGGGTGTTTTTTATGAGGTATATAACTTTGAAATGGAATACAAAAAAGATGAATTTTTTAAATGGACATGAAATTTACTTTATTCGAAAGACAATCTTCTGGCATTATAATTTAAATATGACTTCTAGCATATGACCGCCACGGCTGGCTCGGACGTAGTCTAATTTGGAGGTCCAATTTTCGATGACTTTTTCCAACAATTGTTAGGGTATATTTGCAATAACGCGGCGAATGTTGTCCTCCAAGTGGCAATAGTTTCGGTCTTATCGGCGTAGACTAGCGACTTTAATCCCCACAGAAAATAGTTCCGCGGCGTTAACTCGCGATCTTGTAGGCCAATTCACGGGTCCGAAACGAGAAACTATGCGGTTACCAAACGTTTCCTTCAATAAATCAATTGTGGCACGAGCTGTGTGAAACCACAGCTCCTGCACATCATGGTTGCTCAACTGATGAACGAAGAAGTCAGTAGTCAAGGCTCTATAGCGGTCACTATTGACTGTAACGTTCTGACTAGACTGATTGGGATCTTCCTCTACGCTACACTCTACAGCAGCAGTGACTTGTTCTGTACGCTATGAACGACGTCTGGTGGATGCATAATATCATTTAGAGTAAACGTGGTGCGAAAACGTTCCATAGTTAATCGAATTAATTGCTCTGATGGACGATTATGTTGGCCGTAAAATGGACGTAGTGCGCTATACGTATTTCGAACAGAACCATGATTTTTAAAATAAATTTGGACAATTTGTAAGCATTGTTCAGGCGTCAGTCTATTCATGTTGAAATGCCAAACCAAACTAAACATAAATCACTTGACAGCTGACAAAATGGCCGCCAGTTTAAAAAGTGCTGCCAACTTTAAGTTCTATACCTGTATAAAAACACCTTTTATATAGATATATATATCTTTTTTAAGATGTATACTTAAGACGTCAATAATTTTTTATAATATTTCTTTTGTTTACTTTTTTTAATTAATTATTTCAACTCTTATCTAAAATCATGTTTTAAAACAATTAACAAACTGTTAAATACTATGAACTTTACTACACTCAAATAAAAAAATAGACAAATTTGTAAAACGTTTTTAATTCCACTTGACAGTTTATGATCTAGTTTTTAAAACAAAATATCATATTATAGTCATAAAAAATTCCTAATTTCTATTTACAAGTTACTAACCTTTTTTTACTAATTTCCATTGCTGATTTAGCAAAATATCTTAGATTATTTTTTAATAATTATTTTTAATAATTTAAGCCCATTTTTATTTTATTGAAAATTTTTAAATCTGAAATATAAAGAAGTAAAAGAATATAAAATAATATACTAATTATTTAGTAAAAAAAATTGGCTGATTTCAGTCAATTGACTTCCATCAAGGTGTTTTCAAACTTTACTAAATTTCACTAAAGTTTACTAATTTGTTCTACACTCAAAAAAAAAAGTTTGTAAAGTCAGCGATATGGAAATTTTTAAAGTATTTTTTTTTAATTTTGCGACTTGTAAATGGCCATCAATTCTTTTTGCGAAGCCGTTTTAACGCTTTTAAGTATAGTCAACCTAACCCTGTCCGTCGTTCCTCTCAATTCATAAAATAAGAAATAAGAGGCATCTAAAGTCAGTTTCAACTGGTGTCGACAATTTTTGAAGTAGGTCATATATGATTGCTTTTTTTTTAATTTAAAATCTAAAGAATAATTAACAAAAACCTGAAAAAAATGTCAACCTAAAATGACCTGTTTTTCAGTTTTCCGTTTCCGTTGTTTGTAATTTGTTCCATGCTGGTTTAAGATTCCTTTTCCGTTTGTATTCTTTAAGCATTTCAAGTCCAAAAAATTTCAATAGTTCTATATTTAAAATGAAATTGATACTCAATTATAGTTTTCTACAATATTTATTTACTGATATTTCTTGTTCAGTCTGAACGGGCCTGTAATTTTAACTAATATGAACTTAAGTATTCAAACCTAAGTTCACACTTGTATTACCTACATTGTAATTTTTTTTTTTCTATGAACAAAATCGACTTATAGCCAAGTTTAAAGCTTTCTTTTGTATTTCCACTTAATACATTGTGTTTTTTAAAGCATTTGTAGGTAGTTTTTAAATTAAAGTTTAAGGTAGCCAAAGTCATTCATACAAACAGTCTTCAAGTCATTCATACTATAAAACTTTTTTATAGCTCGTTTGAAATAATTTTTAATTAGCTTTTCTTGTTTACTTTTTGTAATACCTCAAATTATGTCTATCTCCATTTCTTGTTTTATTGTTTTAAATCATCATATGTTCATTAGGGTGGATCGAGCTTTAAATTTAAAGGGATTTAGCATGCGGCAGGGATAGACAAATTGCCGATAAATAGAAACAATATTTTCGTTTCAGCGTAATCGAAATTGATCTTGGACTTACACTTTTTATGTGAAATATTCAAACGAAGAGATAAAAAAATTATTTTTTTTTTAATCTAAATTCTTTTTTTCGAAAAATAGTTCTGCTCTTTTAATAAAAAGTTTATCGAATTTCAAATCTGCTACTTATAGAAATAAACCTGTAAAAATACCATAAAAAGTTACTAAAATTAATTAAAATTAACTAATAAATTGCAGAAATAACTGCTAAAATTAGCAGATTTTTTTGCTAAATGTTAATAAGATAAGAACAGTAAATATAAAACAGTTAAACTTACGAAATTTTAGTTATATTCGAGTTAAATTTTAGTTAATTTAAAAAAGCAAATTACTGTGCTAAACTCAGCAAAACCCTTTGCTGAATATTTGTTGATAGAAAACCGCAAACAATATCTGTAATATAGACTGCTGATTGCAGAAGGGCAGATTTTTATTCGAATAAACAAAATCTAAACAAAAACTTTAAAATTTAATATTATTTTGTGTTTTTTGTCTACTAATATATAGAATATATTTTTGTTGGCGATTTAAACAAATTAATTTCTAACTTTTAATTAACTAAAATATAGCTCAAATATAACTAAAGTTTTTAGATTTAACAGATTTATTTTTGGTATTCCTATATTTTAAATAACCAGCAAAAAAATATGTTGATTTTATTTTTCAAACTAATTTTAAGTAGTTTTTTGTTTTTTGCTATAAAAAATACACACAGCAAAAAAAGCATTAGAAAATCAAGCAGAAACAATATTAAATTAAATAGAAAAGGTTTTGAAATCAAACAAAGTTTGTTTTCTATTTAGTTTAAATATGTTTTTACCTCTTTTTAAAAACCTGAAATGACATCTAAAATGTTGAAATAACAATTTAAATACGACAGAGTTTATTTTAACTAGAATCATATTTACTTTAATAACATTCATACTTAATTGAAAAATTATTGTTAAAAAATAAGATATTAATTTAAACATGAAATAATAATTGATGTAAATATGATTTTTTCCCCCGTGTTATATATTTGTTTTCTTTCGCGTCAAAATTTCAAACAAATGCAGGAGCAGAATTTCGGCATTTGTGGTCGTCATATTTCAATCGAAATTAGTTTTCTATTTCCAAATACAAAACGTTTAAAAAGCATTTTTTGATTTGGTACACACAGAGAAAAATTTAGCTATTTGCCAACCGAAGTTCGCTTACTACGACGCAAATTCCGTTATAATGAGTTTCAGAAAGTTGGCACAACTTATTTTCGCAACGAAAATATGTGCAAAATTTTGTGTTTTTATTATTAGTATTTTTGAAGTTACTCAATAAAAACCTGCTTTCGAAAGATTTCTCTCTAGACGAATGACATAATTCTGCTCCACAATATTTTTTGTCAAGTTTGATTAACTCATTATAGTAAAAAAGTTTAATTTTCAAACCAAAACTTTTAAACAGCTATAATTTTTTAAATGATGAGTTAATAAAGTTGAAAATCGAGCGTTGTTAAATCTTTATTTGAAAATAAATATTTTGTTGACCTTTTTCGATGAACGTTTTTCAAAAACTGTTAAAAATGCCGAAAAAATTTTATTTTAGATAGTAATGTTGATGCAAAAATACGAAAATGTATTTCTCTGCTAAAAATTAGTTTATCGATGGTATATAATTTTTTGGAAATCTGATCTATCTGATCATGGAATTGTTTGTCAAAATATAAATAATGACTAGTTTTATTGAACTATTGCCGTAAAAAATCGTAAAAACCACAATATTTTTCCAATAAATCTAAAACATCGAGTTTAATTGAATTATTATTTTTTTTTTTAGTTTCCGTGTTAGATGTAACTTTTCAAAAACTCTGCTGCAAGCGAAATTCCTCCACTGTCCTAGTTTGATCCACCCTAATATTCAAGTATGTTAAGGTTTCTTATGATGTACGAGTATGTCTTCTTCATTATTTGTTTCATTAGACGTGAAGTTCACATTAACATGTTGCATTTTTTTCTGTTTCACCAGGTTGTTAAAAACAATAACTACAGCAACAATGTTATTGTTTAAACAATTTTCAAGTACCCTTTTGTGTATTAGGTAAGCGATTATATAAATTGTTTTGTTATCATTATAAAATTATGATTATTTAATGATAGACAATATGAAAAAAGTATCAAATATAATGTCGATATATAATTATTCGTATAAGACAAGGTAGGGAAAAATAAAATTTAAGGTCAACTATTGAAATCAGGAAGGTAAAGGATAAGGAGTAACAAAAATTTATTAAAATTTTAATTTGAAAATGAGCGATAAAAGAGTCATTATAAACTGAACGAGAATTACTTGATAATTTAAAATGCATATTTACCTTGAAATTGTATCCTTTAACGCACTTTAAACACGATTGTTTGTGAAAACTGTGCCAGGAACCGATTTTGAATGGGGACTACAAAGCTATGAGATCACTTTTTGGGGGTCACCCTATAAAATAATGGGATGCATTTCACATATTGTAACAGATGTATAGAGCAATACTTCATTAAGAAATGTTTGTAATTCTTCTTGTCCCATAGCGCCATCTAGAATAAATATTGAGATCCAAAGTTTGAACTTTGATAAAATATTAATCCTAGACGCTTGAAGATATTTTAAAAATTTTAATTTTGTATAATTTTGTAGGCAAATTTTGAGGTGTTAAAAGAAGGAGGGATTAAGTAAATATTATCTTATTATTATATTAACGAGGAATGTATCCTTGGAAATATCCTCCGATTTCAATAAAGTTTTAAATTTGTTTGTTTAGGACAAACGAAGTTAAGTTTTTTTTACCCGTATAACAAATTTTTACATGCCGATGCATGTCTTGCACACCCTATGATAGTTTGTATTTAAAATATGAAAAAATGACAAACAAATTTTCCATAATTTGAAAAAAAAATATGAAAAATCTGCACCGCTGGCAAAATGAAGGCTAATTATTTTTGTGCATCACCAATCCAAATTTCTGTGCAAACGATATATGACCACTAGGATATCCTCCTTGCAAGTGAATGTAGATAAGATTGATAAGATTGTTGTTTTTTAATACATTTTTTTGCAATTTTATACGCAAAAGCTTTAATTTTCATAGATAATTTAAACATATTTTAATTAGAATAAGTCTAAGACCTGCTAACTTATCTAAAGTTAACCAAAGTTTAACGTTTAACTGTTAAAAGTTTAATGATTTAACTTTAACTATAGTTATGAATGTCAAATTAATATGGAAATGCCTGTGGTTAAAGTTAAACTCTGGTTATTTATAGAAAAATTACTTGCCCTAAGGGCGAGTAAACTTTCTACAAATATTCTGATTTTAACTTTAATCACAGGAGATTTGACATTTAGAATTGAAGTTAACACTTTGACAATGAATGGTTTATATACATATGTCCTGTTTTTAGTTTTTGTTGTATTAGCTACACTTTCCAACCGATTTTTTCAATTAGGATATATGTAACTTTCAGATCATTCACTCAAAGAAAAAGCTTCGTTATATTTATGAAAACCTTTATAAATAAGATGAAATCTTCATTTCTTTTCGTCCAATGAAACTGGTGTATAAATATTTTTGAAAAATGTTGTTAAGATGATGTGTTTCGGAATTTTACCCGGATCTGGGTAAATTTTGATGCTCATGTGTGTTAGTACTAAACTAGACTTAAAATTGTGCCCTACCTCTTTCGGTTTTAGAGATATGGACCATTATCATGAAAAAAAAAATATTTTAAAAGTTCAGATTTTTTTATCTAAGAATTGTAGTGTATAAGAAAAATATCTAAAAATCTGAAGAAATCCCTAGAAATTTAAATTTTAACATGATTTGTTTTTAGAAAATTGTCACAGGGTGACATCAATTTTTTCGCCAATATGTGTGATAATACATTAAGCACACGCCAAATTCAAATTTCCTTCCCCGTTCTATTCCAGTTCGTTCTTTGTTGTTAGCATTATAGATTCACTTATTTTATTCCATTTCGTTATACTTTAATTGGTTACAAACCAAACTGAAAATAAGTATTCATATAATTTATGAAATTTATGGCTCATTAATTATTTAAAAGAATCATGAGTCTGAGCGATTACTTTCCATCTCTGATTTCAGAGAATTTTTAAAATTTTTACATTACTTTAAATACCATTTGATAATGCTATTAAACACAAAATTTTATTGAATTTTGGAAAAAAAAATGCTGTTTTTCTTTATATAAAAACTTTCTATTTCTTAAAAAGGAACTCTCCTCTTTTTTGTACATAAATCATTTATTTTATTTTTCTTTTTTGATTGAATTTAAAAAGGGGTTTTAGTTTTTGAAAACAAATATTAATTTTACCTTTTTATTTAATTTTTTTTTTTTTTTGGAAAGAAAAAATATTTTAACTTTATCGATAGTTTTTAAAATATATTTCATTCGAAAAGAAAAAAAATAAAAAAATGGTAAAATTAATATTTTTTCAAAAACTAAAACCCCTTTTAACTTCAAACAAAAAATAAAATAAAAGATTTTTGTACAAAAAAAAAACCAAATATTTTTTTTTTCCTGATAAAAATTTAAAATTTTACTTTTTAGTTTGTGAAATCCGGTCTATGGAATTCGGGAATTAATAACGTAAATAATTGGTTTATATTTGAAAGTTATTCCGTCTAAATGTCTTATGTGGTCAGCCGACACTACTACAATCCTCTGAACACCAAAAAATCATTGTTTATTAGTGCTTAAGAATTATTAAATCAAAACTCTTGTTGAAATAATCTGAAACTAATTGAAAAAAGCAGTCAAAACAAATTTTAAATCTTATCTCATACTGGTTTAGATTAGAATAAACTCTTTCCGTTAAAATGCATAGGAAATCTAAAATATAAAAAAACGTATAAATAGCGAACGCTTTTCATAGACAATCATAGTTTGATTTTAACCAATCATGAAATTCTTAATTGTTCTTGTTGCTGCTTTGGCTTTAGCCGCTCCTGCCTTGGGCAAAACCTTCACCCGTTGCTCTTTGGCTAGGGAAATGTACGCTTTAGGTGTACCTAAATCCGAATTGCCCCAATGGACTTGCATTGCTCAGCACGAATCCTCATACCGTACCGGTGTTGTTGGTCCCACCAACTCCAATGGATCCAATGATTATGGTATTTTCCAAATCAACAACTACTACTGGTGCCAACCTGCGAACGGTCGTTTCTCTTACAACGAATGCAAATTGAGTTGTAATGCTTTGATAACCGATTCCATTAAAGACTCTACTACTTGTGCCCGTAAGATCAAGTCTCAACAAGGCTGGAAAGCCTGGTCTACCTGGAAATACTGCAACGGTGCTTTGCCCAGCATTAATGATTGTTTCTAAACTGATAACGATAAAACTTCAATAAACATAAATGAATAAAAATTAAAAAAGCTTGATTTTTCTCTATAGTCTCTAAATTTAAACTTTTAAGTACTTGATATGGAGTATTCCACTTACAAGGGAAGTCTCCCTATATATTCTATCCGATCTTAATTAAATTTGGATATTAGATAAAGAAAAGAAATAAGGAATCGAATTTGTTTTACAGGCCCAGTCACAAGTTTAAGGGTTATAAAGTTGGGTCAAAGTTAATACATTTTTGTATGTAAAATATGTCTGAAACTAATGAAATTCAGATTTTTTTGAAGGCGGTGTTGATGTACTCGAGAAAACGAAAATGTTGATACCAATATTGCCTATGTACTGTGTTAGGTTTGCCATTTATTTAAAATATTTTAAATATAGGCTAAAAAGCTCTTTGGAAATATTCGCATAAATGCCGAATGAATATCGGGAAAAACTCAGACAACCTCCTCGATCAAATTTAATAGGCATTAATATACATATATTTTTAGCTTAATTCAACTATAATTCTTTAACAAAACGCCAGTTTTAATACACATTTTTTTGAATAACAAAAATACTTGAAAGTTGTCGGAAATGTTTCGTACACCAGTTAATACGTCTCCAAAAGCTCTTTCATTTGGTACCCCATTTGCCTAAAATTGATCTGAAACAATTCAAAATAAAAAATGGAAAAATGGGGTAATTTTTGAACCCACTGCAAATTATATAAAATAGCTTTATGTCACATAAATAGCTTTTATGTCACATAAAAAGCTTTTATGTCACATAAATAGCCTCTATGACATATATAGCTTTTATGTCACTTAAAACTCATTTTTTTAATTACAAAAATTCTTAAAAGTGCTCATGACATGCTTCATATACCAATGAATGCGTCTTTAACTCATTAACGCCCCAAATAAAATCTGCTGAAGAGAATTCTGTGAAAATGTATTTATATGATAGGGACAGGCGTCAAATAGAAAAAAATAAAATCAAAATTGAGAAAAGTTGAAAGATATTCTTCTAAATTGGGAGAAAAGTCAAAAACAGCTTTCCTAATCGCACGGCTTCGAAATTCGGTATTGTAAAACTTGATTCATGAGGTTATATTAGTGCCTGAACAAATAATAAATATTAATAATACCTATGATATCACTATTATCAAAAAAAATTAATTTTTCCTTCGCAAACAATTTAGCCAAAATTTAATTTTTTCATTTGCTGTCAAATAATGTAAATTTAAAGGTTGAAGAAATTATGTGATTAGAAAAAACTTTTGTTTCTTGATTTCTAAATTTAGTTGGTTTTCTGAATATAGTTTTACTTAAATTATTGAACAAATAGTTCTAGAGAAAAAATCGCAAAAATCGAGGTGTCCTCATATGGGGCCAGCGGGCGTTAATGGGTAAAAATACTTTATTTGGTAACCCATTTGTTTATAATTTGTTTGAAATAACACAAAGTAGACAGAAAAAAACGCAAAATGGGGTAATTTTAATTCAAAACATGAGATTGGGCCGCTAAGAAATATGTGTCCCTTATTTTTTATTTTCTCCTCCATCATATATCCGATTTTTATTCATTTTGGATAGACATCATCGGGAGACTTATTTTATAATAAAAATATTGACAAGGTCTGCATTTAGGTCTTTATAAAATTGTTTTCAAAGTCAAGGTTGGAAACAGTTAATGAGTCAACCAAAAATGTTAATATCTATTTGGCGCCCGTCCTCACATCTATTTTTCGTTACACACATTTTACACTGTTGTGGGGTATATTTTAGCCCAGTGTGAGGACGGAAGGTTAAATACGCCTGCTGTACTTATACACCAAATACGAAGCGTATTATGAATGCCCCCAATTATAACATTTTTGATATATTTTATATATGAAAGTACATCAAACACAGCAGTAAAAGTACTTCATAATTCAAGTGCTTTAGTACTAAGGGGTGTTTTTTATGAGGTATATAACTTTGAAATGGAATACAAAAAAGATGAATTTTTTAAATGGACATGAAATTTACTTTATTCGAAAGACAATCTTCTGGCATTATAATTTAAATATGACTTCTAGCATATGACCGCCACGGCTGGCTCGGACGTAGTCTAATTTGGAGGTCCAATTTTCGATGACTTTTTCCAACAATTGTTAGGGTATATTTGCAATAACGCGGCGAATGTTGTCCTCCAAGTGGCAATAGTTTCGGTCTTATCGGCGTAGACTAGCGACTTTAATCCCCACAGAAAATAGTTCCGCGGCGTTAACTCGCGATCTTGTAGGCCAATTCACGGGTCCGAAACGAGAAACTATGCGGTTACCAAACGTTTCCTTCAATAAATCAATTGTGGCACGAGCTGTGTGAAACCACAGCTCCTGCACATCATGGTTGCTCAACTGATGAACGAAGAAGTCAGTAGTCAAGGCTCTATAGCGGTCACTATTGACTGTAACGTTCTGACTAGACTGATTGGGATCTTCCTCTACGCTACACTCTACAGCAGCAGTGACTTGTTCTGTACGCTATGAACGACGTCTGGTGGATGCATAATATCATTTAGAGTAAACGTGGTGCGAAAACGTTCCATAGTTAATCGAATTAATTGCTCTGATGGACGATTATGTTGGCCGTAAAATGGACGTAGTGCGCTATACGTATTTCGAACAGAACCATGATTTTTAAAATAAATTTGGACAATTTGTAAGCATTGTTCAGGCGTCAGTCTATTCATGTTGAAATGCCAAACCAAACTAAACATAAATCACTTGACAGCTGACAAAATGGCCGCCAGTTTAAAAAGTGCTGCCAACTTTAAGTTCTATACCTGTATAAAAACACCTTTTATATAGATATATATATCTTTTTTAAGATGTATACTTAAGACGTCAATAATTTTTTATAATATTTCTTTTGTTTACTTTTTTTAATTAATTATTTCAACTCTTATCTAAAATCATGTTTTAAAACAATTAACAAACTGTTAAATACTATGAACTTTACTACACTCAAATAAAAAAATAGACAAATTTGTAAAACGTTTTTAATTCCACTTGACAGTTTATGATCTAGTTTTTAAAACAAAATATCATATTATAGTCATAAAAAATTCCTAATTTCTATTTACAAGTTACTAACCTTTTTTTACTAATTTCCATTGCTGATTTAGCAAAATATCTTAGATTATTTTTTAATAATTATTTTTAATAATTTAAGCCCATTTTTATTTTATTGAAAATTTTTAAATCTGAAATATAAAGAAGTAAAAGAATATAAAATAATATACTAATTATTTAGTAAAAAAAATTGGCTGATTTCAGTCAATTGACTTCCATCAAGGTGTTTTCAAACTTTACTAAATTTCACTAAAGTTTACTAATTTGTTCTACACTCAAAAAAAAAAGTTTGTAAAGTCAGCAAAAAATTTTGCTGAGTCAGCAAAATTTTAGTCAGGAGGGTGCTTGCAAAAAAATTGCTAATGTCAGCAAAATCTTAAAAAAAAAATTAGTAGATTCAGCAAAAGTTTTGCTAACACTTAGTGGATTAGAAATAAAAAAAACCTTGCTAAAAATTAATAAATTTTTTGCTGAATTTTAGTAGACTGAAAAAACGCAAAAAATTTGTAGAAAAATTGTAATTTAGTTAATTTATTTGCTGAAAATCATAAAACATATTTTTGTGATTCTTTTAAAAATAATTTACAATAATTACGAAATATAAAAATTTTAATTTTCCCACATTGACGACATGATTTAATTTAATATCTGAAAATATATAGAAATAAATATATATAACATAACAAAAATTTTCTTTCAATACTTACATTAATGGTTGTCTAAATGATGATATATTTTAAAGGACGCAACTGCCGAAGATAATTATAGAAACGAAACGAAAAATAAACAAAAACAAACGAAACGAAAAAACAACCTTTTTTTGCAATAAGAAAAAGGAACCATAAAAATCTACCTAAGATGTGTGTCTTTGTCTTTCGCTTTACTCTGTCTACATGTCTGTATACGTTTGTTTGCAATTTGACCACACAGATTATTAATCTATAAACATTTAGTTTAGAAATACATATTAAATTTAAATATTTTATTTTGTCTTTTATTTAATTAATAGACAATTATTTTCACAAGCCGGTGACAACGCAAAATTTAAGTTGTTTTAATCCTCAATTTTGTTTAATGTATGAAATGTATGTCTTATTAGAGTTGTACTTTTTTGTATCATTTTCCTTTGCTCTACTACATCTTGACATGCGGCGACATATGCTTCATTCTGCGTATATCTTTCAATCTGGTTGTAGTCCACACTATTAATGTTATCAGCACAATTTTTTTTAGCAAAATAAATTAGTAAAACATTAGTATAATATTATTAAAACATTAGTTCAAAACAGTTAAGTGCTGAATAAGTATAACAAAAATTTTAGCTTAAAACAGAATTTTAGCAAAAAATTTGCTAACAAATAGTACACCTGATTTACAAGACGTTTTACTAACATTTCTACTAACTTATTTTTTTTGAGTATACTACAGTCTCTTTATTAGCTTTGTGTTGCGAAAAGCAGTTAACATTTTTTTTATTTTTTTAACTTAAACATACTTTTTTATTAGAGTGTAGTTTTATAGTTACTTTTAAAACTTGAAGATCGATGTTAAACTTTACGCAGTTGGTTTACATCATACATTTTTCATAAATTTATGGGAATTTCTTTTTTAATTTTTTCTTAAAAAAAAAACCTAAAACAATTGAAATCATTAAAAACATTAAAATACTTAAAAATAAAGTTAACACCATAACACGCCATTTTTTGCAGCAAAAAAAAATTTTTTGATGAAAAATAATACTAATTAACTATATATTTTTTAAAGAAACAATATTTTTGGTTAAAATACACATTAACAAAAAAAAAAAAAAACACTTAGCCATTGAACTTAAATTGTTGCAAACATGAATTTAATGATTGAAACAAAAATAATATTAATTTTTTAATGTGACTATATTATGTCATAATATGGTGTTCACATTGACATTCAAATTTTGAAAAGCATATTAGAAAGAAATTTTCGTATCCTTGAGATTTAAAAAAAAAATCGTCTGTAGATTTAACAAAAAAAAACAGCTTACCTACACTGAGAGAAATATCTTCATGATATAAATTAATTGTTGCATTAACTTAATGAATTTGCACTGGAATTCCATTATTGAAACTTTTCATTAAGTTAATGCAAGTTTTCATGAAATATAGCATTTTATTTATTACAAGTTTCATACACTCAATGCAAAAGTTTAATTAAAAAACTGTGCCTCGTTTCTGTAACTAATGTAAGAAGTTTTCGAATCGATAAATACATGGTTACCCTGCTTTCCACAGGGTGATTTAAGAGATGACAAAATTGACTACATTTTTAGAGCTAAATTTTTCAGATCTTGTAACTTTTAAAGTTGTTCACAAATGGATTTTTAGTAAAATACGTTATTTGGAAAATAAATAATGTGAATTATGCGTTCGATTAGCTTGTTTTATGGACTTTATGTTTGATTGTCTGTGACTCACCCTATGTAAAGCAGAGCAAAGTTCTATTTTATATGTGTTTTGCGAAACTTTTTTCAAGACGAAAGTTAAAGGAACGGTTTGCTGGTTTCATTAAAAGTAATGCAAAGCTTTTCCTTAATTTTTGAAGAATTTTCGTTTATTTTGTGAAGAAATGAGTTGATGAAATTGCTATTAAATTTTAAAATTTATTTCTTCAAAAAAAAAATCAAAGATTTTTGCATATTTTTGTTAAAAAATTTTTATACTAATTTAATTTATTATTGATATAAATAATTATTATATAATTTATTAACTATAAAACAAATTTTGTTAATTTAATTTTTTTACTATAAGTTATTATTAATAATAAAACTAATTAGTGGAAAATATTTTTGATTTTTACAACAATTTTCAACTTTTTACATTTACAAAAGTTCTTTTTTCTCATTTGCAGTTTTTGAAATATCGTATTTATAATTTATATCATTCACACCATTTTTTTTTGTATATTTTGCTAAATTTCTTCAAAGTTAACGGTATAATCATGACATTTTTTTAAGAATATTAATCTACACAAAATTATGTTTAATTTGAGTATAATTATGTCCGGGTTTGTGTCGGGATATCTAACCAGTCTTGCAAGGAATTTGAACAATTCTGACTTTGTTAACAAAAATCGGAAATATATTGCCCTGATAAACAGTTTATGCATATAGTGATTAAATGCCCTATATTTCAATGAACAAAAATATGAAGTTTTATGGCATTACCATATTTTTTGAATATATTTATAAAAATGTGTGAACTGCAGTGTACAAGGGTAGTTAAAAGGTTAACGACCTGAAATGTAAAAATTACAAATTTTCCAGAGGCAATGTAAGGGTGTGAAATAAATTTTGTAAAGAGAGATCTTTGAAATACCTTTCATTTGATACCCAATTCAATAATCATGAAATTTATATACTTGTTGCACAAATTGTATGTGAAAAAGAAGATATAAACTCATTTTGCTTCAGTTTTTTGTTTTAATTTTTAACATTTCTTCTCAATCAAAAATAGCTATCATATGAAAGTTATTTTAGAGATATATCTAACAAATTGTATTTCATTTCCATATATTGCCTATTTCTGGTTTGAATGTAAAAAATTCAGAATTTTAATTTATGATGTAATTGAAGTTACCATTTAACTAACTAATTTGTGCCCCGAACATTTTATTAGCAGGCTGTAACTTTTGGGATGTGATATTTTCAGTTTTGTGAAAACAAAGCACAAGAGAATAAAAAAAACTTTGTATGATTCATGTAACCTCATTTTTGGATAAAATCGATATCAATTCATTTTATTTTTAACTTTGAATGGAAAGTATATTTTAAGCTATAAATACTTAAGGGCTAATGTGTAAATAACATTTTTCCCAGTCGGTGTGAACATGCTATCATTTTATCATTTGTAATAATGACCGGAAATAGAGTTTTCCTATGATTTTTTCCTGTATATTTAAACAAATGATAAATTTGTAAAAATGAATTATCATATTTTGGTAATGCATTTTAATTAATGTTCATACAAATTATTAATATTCATACATTTAATTCAAATAAATTCCCAATAAACTTTTTTGTTTATATATTTTTTTTATTTATTTTCTTAATTCACAACATTTTTCACTAAAAAAAAAATTGTGTTTATAAAGTTTTTTTGTTTACACACAAAAAAATTAAATTCCTTGTTTTTATGAAACATGTTCATAATTTTAGGATTCATAATACGTATGACCAGTAACATAATATTTATTAACAGTTTCATAAATATTAAGAAATTATCCTTATTTGGGCATTTTTAAGTACATACAGAGAAAAATTTAGGCATTAGCCAACTGAAATTCGGTTGATACGACCAAAATTCGGTTACTATGACTAAATTTGTTTGTTGTTATTGAATATTTGTTTTCACAACTAATTTCATGTTAATACAATTGAATATTAGTTGAAACACCTAAAATATTCAGAGATCAGATTTGTAACACCCATAATATTCAGAGATCAGATTTTAAAATGGTTGTACTAACCGTATTTATTGGTTGTTACCACCAAAACACACTTTACAATTCTGTTGGCACTGTATTTCTCTGCGTGATAGTATGAACATACATATTCCCAAATTTTTCTTAACTATTTATTAATAGTATGATTTTTTTTTCTGTGTACTATGATATGTTATCGATAGCTTTCAATCTTGAGTTGAAAAATTAAATTTGATATTTTTGCATATGTTTTGATTTTTTTTCTAGTCTTGAGATAAACCATAAAAACAATCACCTTATTTAGGTTATCATATAACAAAAGAATATGAATGAATATTAATATGAATAAAAATTAAAAGTATTTAAACATATTGATAAGATGCTAGAAATATCGTACAATAAAAAGAATTTCCAAACATCATATGACTATTTCTTTTTTTTTTTTGCAATAGTTAACAAATTTTAATGGAAAATTTTAAATATTATACTGATATAACAATTTCAAGTGCATTTTAATTTTTTTTAGTTTTTTTAGAAAAAGACTTTTATTTGACACTAAGAGTACACTGAGAGAATTTTTGCATGCTATTAATGAATTTTTGAATTGAAGCAATGAAATTGCTTGAACTCTTAAATTGAAACTTGTTATTAAACTAATGCAGGTTTTCAAAAAGTTTTATGAAAAATATCATTGTATTAATTTAAATTTACATTCACTCAATGAAGAGATTTCATCAAAAGCCTTATTTCATAAAAAGTGTGATGCTTTTCATTAATTTTAAGCAATTTTTCGTTCACTTTGTAAAAAAATTTTATCAGGGATTTAGAAGTTCTAATTTTATAATTATATTTCTCCTGAATAACCCACTGTGCGGTGAAAAATTATTATTTTATTGTTTTTAGTTTAAACGATCTTAAGATCATTTATTTATTAATTATTTATTGCCAATATTTCGTTTCCACATTGGGTGACTTCTTCAGGGAACAAATATTACAATTTGTAATACTACAATTACAATTATATTACAATTTGTAATACTTGTTCCCTGAAGAAGTCACCCAATGTGGAGACGAAATATTGGAAATAAATAATTAATAAATAAATGATCTTAAGCTTGTTTAAACTAAAACGAATAAAATAAAAGAAGATCGAAGAAAACTTAACATTATGTTTTAATTTTAATAAATAAATCGTTTACCACAACTGAGTCATTTGGTTGGCAACAAAAATATCTTCTTAAAACGAGAATGTAAAAAATTGTTTGTTCGAATGTCCCCAAAACTTTCTAGAAATTCAAGTTCTTTTCCCTAAAATGAATTTCTTTCCATTACTTTTATTAACAATTTTATTAGTTGAAAATCGAATAAAACAAATTTAAAAACAGCTATCAATGCTAGCCAAGGTACCATCACAATATTTCCAGGTGGACCAGGCAGACCAACCTTGTTGGCTCAAGACTTTACGGGCACAAGTAACAGAAGCTCTGATATCATCGGACAATAAAGCATCACAGCTGACTTTGCATTCGTTGTAGGAGAAACGGCCATTGGAGGGTTGGCACCAGTAGTAATTGTTAATTTGGAAAATGCCATAATCATTGGAACCATTAGAGTTTGTGGGACCAACAGCTCCAGTACGATAAGAAGATTCATGTTCAGCAATACAAGTCCAACGAGCCAATTGATCCTTGGGAACACCCAAATCGTGCATGGCTTTAGCCAAAGAACAACGGTTATAGGTTTTACCAAATGTAGGAGCAGCTAAAGCCAAAGCGACGACCAACACGATAAGAACTTTCATATTGTTAACTTTGATTTGATAATTGTAGTAAACGAAATGTTAACTGTGAATTTAGGCAGAAAAGGAATGCAATTTATAGCAAAATTTTAGCAACAGATATCGTATTAATAATAATTTCATATAAAGTGCATCGAAAAGAGTGTGTCTAAGTGGAATACTTCATATCAAGTGCTTTAAAAGTTTAAGTTTAGAGATTATAGAAAGTTTACAAATTTGTAAATTTTTATTAATTTATTTTTTATTACAGTCTGATCGTTTAGTTTAGAAACAATTATTAATGCTGGGCAAAGCACCGTTGCAGTATTTCCAGGCAGCCCAGGCTTTAAATCCTTGTTCAGCCTTGACCCTACGGGCACAGTTAACAGAGCTTCTGATGGAATCACCCATCAAATTAGCACAGTTAACGTGGCATTTATTGTAAGAGAAACGGCCTTTAGATTTGCACCAGTAGCGGTCATTAATTTGGAAAAGACCATGATCATAAGAGCCATCAGTGTTGCGGGGTCCCACAAGACCAGTACGGTAAGAGGATTCGTGTTCAGCAAGGCAGGTCCATTGAGGCAATTCCGATTTAGGAACACCTAAACTGTGCAATTCCTTGGCCAATGAGCAACGGTTATAAGTTTTGCCTAAGGCAGGAGCTGTTAAAGCCAAAGCAGCGACAAGCACGATTAAGAATTTCATAATTGCATACGATTAATTGATTCGAAACTAATGAACTGATGCCTTTTGAGGGCAACTCGTGCAATTTATAGGCAAATTGCGTTATAGGAAAATTACCATAAACTTTAAAAATAGTCTATATTACACGTGTATGCACCCGCAAAGTGGTTAAGATTATACAATAATTGATTTTTTATATATATTATTATGCACTGAGAGAATTATGTGCATGATATTAATGACTTTTTGCATAAAAGCAATGAAGTTGCACTTAAACTCGTCCATTGAAACTTTTTATTAAATTAATGAAAGTTTTCATAAAATGTTATGACAAGTATCACTTTATTTATTAAAAATGTCATTCGTTTAATGAAGAAGTTTCAATTGTTCGTAAAAAAAAGTTTTTGATGACTAAAAATTTTATTAGTAAACTGAAAATTTTTATTAAGAGTATTTTTCGTAAACTTAAATACTCTCTGTGTGGTTGTGTTTAAGGTATTTTTATAGAAAAATGTATAGCTTATTTATAGCAAAAAAAAATTATTTAAAATATTTTAGTCATTATTATTATGGCAAAGATTTCTATAAAATCACTTTGTTTCTCGAAACATAAAATCAGGTTATTTAAATTTATTAAGAACATTAGCTCAAATGGACCTCTATAGCTACAAACACATCCCATCAACCTCAATGCCTCCAATTTTATGCAGTTTTCTATATAAACAACCTGCTACTGTCAACAATTTTCCAATGAACATTTCTCATATAATCAAGTGGTCCCTGTGATAATATACAGTTTTTGCATATAATATACAGTTTTTGTCGGAAGTCATTTCCAAATGTCTTCTTGACTATAGGATAACCCTTTTTTTCTTTTTAAGTTCATTAAAAAAAATGTTTTGGTCCCCACTATATCCCAGTGTAGAAAAGCATTACCATATAAGTGGTTATATAAGTACATATTTGGTAATGCCAAGTACTTAGAAATGTCATTACAAATGTTATTAATTTATATGGGAATGTCCCGCAGAAAATGACATATCATTACAAAACACCATACGCAATTAAAAAAATATGTGGTTACCTTAATGCTTACTAGTATGGACAAAAATAATGAACGCAAAAATGAAATTTCCACAAAAAAAAAAACAAAATGGAACAAAAAAACTAGTTTCTTTATTGAAAAAAAAAAAATTTTTTTTAATAAAATGTTCCCACACGGGATTCGGACCTGGGACTCCAGGTTGTCAGTCAACCGCTCTAACATCTGAGCTATTTTGGCACATTATACTTGATAGACAAAAAACATAAATGACTTGCTTGCACAAATTGCCATTACTATTTTGTTTAAATTTTTCTTTCATATTTCTTTAACTTTTTTACAATTTATTTTGCGTGGGTACAACAACTTTAAAAATAAATCACTGTTTTATCACATTTTACTTAATTTATAACACTTTTATGTTTAATAAACAATAACTTCATTTAAGGAATGCGTGGCAATTTAACTTTTGCCTAGGCTCCCGTGTTGAGACTACCAAATTATTCCTTCTTCCACTAAAAATATCACCATTAAAATTAACACCATTGCGTTGTTTTTCTATTTTTGTGTCTTTTTGTTTAATATTATTTAATTTTCTCGGACTGACTGTTTCTCACAACTTCTTTTCACAAAATCTTAAACAAGAATGACACCAAAAGAGCGAAGACGCTTATAAAAAACAGACTGCTGATCTTATAGTTGGTGCAACTATAATATGGCTGTAGTAAGAGTGAGGAATATGATAATAAATACTATATCATGATTGTAGACAAGAGAACAATATGATAACAGAAATCAAGAGATATTTTTACTATAACATGATTAAAGCAACCATAATATTGGTGAAATATGATTGATACAATAATAAATTGATTGAAACAACCATTTATGGCTGTAGGAAACATACCCAGGTAGAACTGATGAGCTTGCAAGGCTAGGAACCACCCTGCGAGTTCCTGCGGAATTTGCTGGAGTTGGTATTCCCCTAGCAACCTGTAAGCTGAACAATCGGCTCTACTCCGAGAGGGCGACTGACCTTAGGTGGGCTAATGGCGTGACTTGTATGGTGACAAGGCACATCTGGCCGGCTCTAGATCTGGGGCGAACGAGGGCGCTCCTGTCGCCTTTCAGGGGGGAAATCTCTAACATGGTGGCGGTGATAACCGGCCACTGTCTTATTGGAGGGCACGCTCGTAGGTTGGGGGTGTTATCGCCTGACTTCTGTAGGAGCTGCGGGGACGAGGAGGAGGAGGAGAGTATTGAGCACTTTCTCTGTTTATGTCCTGCGCTGGCGCTACGTAGGAGGGCCTTACTTGGATCGGCGTTCTTTCACGATCTTGGGGATCTTTTAGGTGCTGGTATTCCGCACCTCCTTAGCTTCGTAAGGAGCTCTAACTGGTTCAACGGTGTAGTCTGATCGGTAATCCGTCAGTCTCGTGGCATCACAACGGACCTCAGAGTCTAAGTGTGCTGGTGATCACGGAGCCGGCTACCACTCCGACCTAACCTAACCTACCCAGGTAGAAATTGCCAACCGTACCAAAAAAAATAGTACTTTCAAACCACTGTTATTTTTGTAAAACCCACCGTGTTCAAAATTACCAAAGGTACAACTATTTTTTTTGCAAAGCATGTGTTTTGCCAGTACCACCTGCGCAGAATTCGTTGCATATATTGTTTTTACCAATATTACAACCAATTATAAGCATTTTTTTTTTATTACTTCGTTTTTACCAATATTACAACCAATTAGAAGCATTTTTTCAATATTTTATTATATTTCACACATTTAAATATGATGTATAATACTAAGACCAAACTATATTGCTGCTTTTAAAATGTGTGTTATTACACATATTTCTCAAACTTAATTTATTTTAAAAGCACAACATTTTTTGAGTTACCAACGTTATGCCAACGGTGGCAAGTTCGTTCAAACCAAAGGTTAGCCACTGTTATCAATCGGTTGAGAGGACAATACTGTCAAGATTGTTAATCCCATGTTCTGACAACGCATAACCGACCCCCGCCGACGCTTTGCTTACACTGAGCCGATCGTATTTCTCTGCCTGGGTAGTTTTCTGGCCGCAATTATATTGCAACCATATATTTTCTCTGCGTGTACAAAAAATATATATTATATAAAATTACTTAAAACTATTTTTTACCATTTATGATAAGGTGTTAAGAGAAATTAAAATATTTTGTCTATATTTATATATTTATATAATAACATCAATGATAATGAAATATTTTTTTAAACGCCTTATACAAAAAAATAAATAATAAAATATTTAATTAAATAGGATAATCCTTAAACTAAAGCACAAATATTTTTTAAATAAATATTTTTTAGCCTAAAAAATTTCAAAATATTTTACAATACCAAATGGAAACAATTTTATTTCAAAATTAATTTCTCAACATAATTTGAATTTTCCACATAATTTGAATTTTCCACATAATTTGAATTTTCCACATTAAAATATATTAACTAAACTCCCTGTTGTAATTTAATATATATGGTCGCCGATTTACTATCTCATTATGCTATAGAAATATATTTCTTTACACACTTGTTGTAACAAAAAAAATATTTCGACATAAAATCATATAAGACATCCCCATTTCGGTATAAAAAGTGAAATTTTCCATTTGCAAACACAGACATCAAAATTGAAGAAAAAAACAAGACATTTAGTAAATTGAAAAGCAAAAAAAAGTGACTTTTTTGATAAACAATATTGCAACATGTCATACAACAAGACATTATTACATACTTATGAATCAATGTATCAAACTATAAGAGGTACTTTATATCTATACAAAAAAAAACTGGTCCTCAGTTACTCTACTATGTTTGTAGGTGAGTTAAAGTGTGCTTGAGGTATGTTTTTCACATTTGTCATACTGCTATCGTATAATATGAAAATTGCCACACAAAAAAATTCCAAATAATGGCTCAAAGTGTTGACTTGACGTTTGTTTTTTTGCAGCAGCAGTTAGTAATTAGTGGAAAGTGCATTTTCAGTTTGACCAGCCGTTCGTTCGGTCTGTCAATTAATATTTTTTTTTAGATTATATTTCGTATTTAAATGTATATGAATAAAATTTAATTGATTATGAAATCACATATAAAATATCAATGAACCATAAATGGTTTAAATAGACACATTAAACATTAATATTTTATGGTAAAGAAATCAAATTGAAAACTATTTCAATTAGTTTGTAGAGGGAATTTAAAGCGATGAAACTATAAGTTATGAAATTAGTTCAAAATACTAAATCTATAATAGTTATAGCGATTTTTCTATAAATTATGTTTTATTTTAATTGTCAGAAAAGTTTTAATTGACTCATTAAGGACACGAAATAGATCCGCTATATATTTTTCATCCAAACTATGCAGATACAAAAATTTTTGACACCCGTTGAAACTGAATTTAGATGACTCTTTTTGCTCTAGGTTTTATGAATTGAGAGGAACGATGAACAGGTTTAACTGGACTATACTTAAAATTTGTGGCCCTTTGTTCCTCTTAAGGAACCATAGGACATTATATATATAAGCTTCTGTATTTAATTTCAAGTTATAAATAATTTTTGAAAAAAGTTCCATAAAAAAAGGTCTGAAGTTGATTTTTTCCCATAATTATTTGGCAACTCTGGATACAAATTTTACACTATTTTTGTATTCACGATTGTACTCAAGATGTTGAGTTATTTTAGGATTTTAAAACGAATTAATTAACTCTATTCAGTAAGAAATTATTAGCCGTTTAAATGTATTGGGTCGAAAAAGGAACACTATGTCAAAAACAAGTTAAGCTTAATTATTAGATTTAAACTTAAAATCGCCATCATTTTTGAGAGTAGCATCTGCATGATAACAATGAATTTTTGCATTAGATCTACGAAATGTTACTGGTACTCATACATTAAAAATTTTCATTAAATTAATGAAGTTTTTCATAAAATTTTATTAAAAATTTCATTAGACATACACACAAAACACAAGTTTTCAATTTATTTTTTGATCAATGGTGATAATCTTTAACTTCGAGGTCATATATTAGTTCTCATTTAGTGAGTAAACTAGTTTATATGAATGCTTGATGTTTGGCATGGGATTGTTTACTTTTTCAAAACGTGTTCTGATGATCGGAATCTAGAAAATTCCCGAAATAGATCTATCAACACATTCCTGCAAGGGTCAAATAATAAATTTGAAAACAAAAACTCTATAGATTATTTGTTAGGACAATATCCTAATAAAGAAATATAGAGTAGGCCACGAACTTGAATAATTTTCATTTTCAAATTTCATTTTATTTATTAAAAATGAATACTCCTAATTGAAAATAGTTTTATAAAAATTATGAATTTTTTCATAGAGTCAAAGAAATTTTTGATTTAATTCGTGAAGAAAACTTCATCAATTTAGTCAATAATTTCATTAAAACTCATTTAAGAAAAATCTCTCTTGTGCATTTAAAGTTATTGATGTCATACAAAAAAAATATTGAAAATATCTTCCCTTAAAGTATCTAAAAATTTTTAAATTTTTCATATAAGTAACAATTTATAAGAAACAAATTAAAAAAAAAATAAAAAAAAATTACGCGCCCAACGTGGGGCTCGAACCCACGACCCTGAGATTAAGAGTCTCATGCTCTACCGACTGAGCTAGCCGGGCATATTGTAGGCAGCCAAATAACAGCTATAAGGGTGTGTATTAAACAAGGAGACCACCACAATAGAATATAGATTTTTTTTCAATTCTATGATATGCCAGCAAACATTTTAGGAAACATTAATAAGAAGATACACAAAATTTTTTTGATAATGTATAATTAAAATGTTTAAAACTTAAAACAATTAATTTATATGACTATAAAAATTTTATTTTTAAAAATCCATGTTATTATTTTTTATATATAATTTTGTTTTATATATAACACGGGCCTGGTATTTATGCGTTATGGTTGGTTTATTTTTTCACAAGAATTGTATTAAAAAAAAATAAAATAACCATACATGTAATCTGAAAAAAAAAAAAAACATTTTTATGCAGAAACTTAACTGACAGCTAACAACATGTCAAAAATCACTGAAGTTTAAAAAACAAATGCAAGAAAATAATAATGAATAAAAAAAATAAATAAAAAATTCTAAAATAAATGCAGGGGGTTCTTTTTACAATACGTTATCTTGTTCTTTTCACTAGTAAAGTTGTTTTTTTTTTGTGTTTAAGTCATGCTTAAAAAGATTTGTATAAGATCCCAAAGACGGAATAATAAAGAAAGAACTATACGCTTGCATAAGCATTTGACGTTTAAGCCAATATCAATGACAACTGAATGAAAGCTGTTCATTACAAATACAACTTTTTTTTTTTTAACAATTTCTTTAGACAATAACATTAGTTCCATAATAACGCATTTACATGAGTTTTACATGTTTTCTCAAATTGTTTTTAAAACAATGAACTTACAATGTAAATTTTTTTCAAGCTAAACGGCAAAAAAAAATATTGAGATTCTGCAAGACAAAAAACTTTCAAATAAATACAAAAGAATTACAACTTAACAAGATTTCTCCAGTTATTCTTAGAATTAGTATATTTTTTTCACTAAGGGCTATAACACTATTCGACAAATTTAAATTTTTTTGCAGAACCTCTCTTGAAATGCATAAATGTATATTAATAGACTTAAGCTATGTACAGACGGTTGTCAGATATTCCAATATTGTAAGATCTGGCAATGTGCTGGCAATGTACTAACAATGAAACATGTTTAGCAAAAGTTAAATTGTCAGTTCAGACGATTGTAAGAAAACCTTTCAATTTCATTGTCAGACAGTTGTCAAACAATAAATTTATCTGCCAACGAAAATTCTCAGTTCACACAGTTGTCAGATTCTTGTATGGCAAAAATTGCCAGATCTGTTGTTAGACATTGCCAGAACTGTCAAAGCAATTGAAAGAAATTATTAATTGTCAATTGTATGTTTAATTAAATTGAAAAAGTAATAATATTAATTATCATGGAACAAAAAAAGCAATTGCAACGATTTTAGCGCATATGTATTAGAGAATAGCGAGGATGAAGACAAAATATTTTTGCAAATTGCAGTTGAAAGAGGTGCGGAGATTTGCCCAATTTCCTTTACAATCGTTCACACTTATCTGGATGGCATCTGCGACCTCTTGCCATAAAATATCTTTGGGAAGTTTATACTCAGCGCAACCAGCATCCCATAAACTTCGCCGTACCTCAACTTCTTCGATAAGTTTGTTAATACTTTCGTGTGACCACACGGGTTCCGCCTTTTTGCGGTAGGATCTTTGTTTGGGTGTTGGTTTTCCCGGCTTTAGAGCCTGTTGGCGATTTGGGGCCTCTTGGCGACTGGGTACGAAACATCAAGTCAGTTGGCTCATAGCTGCAATCTATGACGCAGGTTTCATTAATGGAAATGTCGCCATCCATTTTTTTTATTTAATTTGATTTCCTATTTTGTTTCACTTTTAATTTTTAATATTATTAATATGAACTTCTGTTTTTTTTCATTATTTATGGACAGTGCCGCCAATAGAAACATTTCTGTGACAATACTGCCATTGTCAGATGCATTAATTTAAACACATCTGCCAATAAAAAATTGTTTACATTGCCTTGCAATTATCTGACAATGGCAACGTAGGGTGTTCACACGAATGTCAGATGTCTGACAATATTATTGTCTTACAATGTACAGACAACGGGTTTTCTGACAATATTGCAAGACAAATGTTGTAAGTTCACACTGTTGTTAAACATTTTCTGAACATTTTTCTGACAATATTGTAAGATCTGACAACCGTCTGTACATAGCTTTAGGAACGCTGAATCCAAATTTGTCATAATTTTCTTTTTTCATTTGCTTTTTGTTTTTTTTTTTGTTTTTAATATTGCGGCTTTTATATTTACACACAGAAAAAAAACATTATAAAATCAAGTATAAACAGCATTAAATTAAATAGAAACGGCTTTGAAATCAAACAAAGTTTATTTTCTATTTAGTTTAAATATATTTCTACTTATTTTCAAAATGCGGAAATGACATATAATAGATGTCAGTGAAATATTAATTTGAATATGAAAAAGTTTATTTTAACTACAATAATATTTTCTTCAATAAGATTCATACTTAATTTAAAAATTTTCGTTATAAAATTAGATATTTATTTACATAAGAAATAATAATTGATTTAACTGTGATATTTTTTCTCTGTGTACATCATTTGGCCAATTTATTTGTTGTTATATAAATCTACACAAAATTATCTTTCATTTAAGCATAATCATGTAGGTGTTTGTTTAAGGATATTTTACCGGTATTGCAAGGAAGTTGAAAAGTTTGCATGTTAGTTTTATCCTTATAAATTTAAAACAATTGAAAACCCTTATTACGGTATCCAAAGTTATAAATAAAAATGTAAAAAGTAAAATTCACAAAACGATATCTTAGGAAGAATCCGCAGTGGTGGGATTTTGCAACGGTATAGAAGAATAATTTATAATTAACATATATTTTTTTAACAATTTCGGAAAACCATGTTCTTGAAATACAGCGGATTAAACCACGGATTCTGAAAAATGCATTTTCAAATCAAAAAGTGTATAACTCTTATACACCATTAAAATCACATTTAAGTAGCTTTAAAATGAGGTATCAAAGACTCTCGTAGCTTAAGCCATTAACAATATATGACCAATTATGTGCAACTACTTTTCGTCGAATAGTGTAATTTCTATTATTTTTCTTACTACAAAATTTGTAGGTGGGCGTAGTTTTTTATGATACTTTATAGTTGATGCAGAGATTTTACACTATTATTTAAAAAATATATTACAATCAAATGTTAAATATATGTAAATTTTTTATAAATGTTAAAGATATTATTATAGTTAAGATATAAAAAGGTGCTAAATTATAATTAAACTTGAAAGTAGGTGAAATTTGCGTTGAGATTCTATAATAAAGATAATTAAAATTTATGACCAATAAAAAATATATAACTACAATACGGACAGAAATCTTTAAATAATTAATATAAACCATTTAAACCTACAACTAAAGCTGATATAAACAATTGTTAAGAAACAGTTGGTAACGATTACTAAATTATATTTATAAATTATGATATCAACTTTACTATTTAAATAGTTTAATAAATTTGTTCAATAAATAAATACCAACTTTGACTCATAATTTATAGCTTTGATAACAAATGTACACTAATAGAAAAATTAGTAAAAATGTTTGCTTAAACTAGCAAAAATGTGTAAAAAAAAATTAAGTTGCTGAAAAAACTGCTAAAGTTAACAGATTTTTGTTTTTTTGCTAAATATTAGTTAGATAAGAATAGCAAAAATAAATTTGTTGATTCTACAAATATTTAGTGACATTTGAGCTAAATTTAAATTAGTTAAAAGTAACAAATTAATCTGCCAAAATCAACAAAAAAAAAATGTGCTAAATATTAGTAGACACAAAAATCACAAAAGGATTTAAAATTTTTAAAGTTCTTTTTTTAGATTCTTTCAATGCGATTAAAAATCTGCTCTTCTGAAATCATTAATCAACAAGTTTTTAGCAAAAATTTCTGTTGATTTAAGCAAAATATACCTTTATTACCACTTTACTAAAAAATTTATTGATATTATAGTTTTGCTAGTTTATTGATATTATAGTTTGCTATTTTTAGGCTACAAATATTTAGTAAATGCGTTTGCTAAGTTTAGCAAAGTAATTGGCTATTTTCAATTAACTAAAATTTAACTCGAATATAACTAAAATTTTGTAAAGTTAACTTTTTTATTTTTGCTGTTCTTATTTTATTTTAATTTAAAGGGAATAATATTAAGCTAATATTTAGTAGCTTTTTCTGCTATTTTTGCAGGTTTAGTTCTATGAGTGTATGCGGTTGAAGATATTTTAAAAGTTTTAATTACTATAAAAGAAACAAAATTTTTACCACTAGGGCTCGGAACTACATGTAAATACATGTTTGCTGTTGTTAGCTGGAGAACAATGTTAACCAAATATCTTTGCGAATCAACAAATTTGCAACAAAATGGCATCGATTGCATATTTTTGCATATTTAGCTATAAATGCATATTTTAATATATATTTTGAGATTTTTTGTTGCATATTTTTGCAACCAGATCTGAAACACATGAAATTAAACTGATACAACACATTATTCCTGAAATCCCGCTCCTTCTAAACACTTCAGGTCTACAAAGGAGATTAAACCGTTTCAAGCCACATGATCTTAAGTGGCGCTTCAACCAGTAGGATGTTTTTATAATAAAACTCCGTTTTCTGTTTATGTAAAATAAATTTCATATGTAAAATAAATTTCACAAAATCATCCAAACTAAACTGATAGTTAGTCAATTTTGGCTAGTCGTAGTCTGTAAGGAAATTGTATTTAAAATACTGTTAATAAAAAAAAAAAAAAAAAAATTTTGCATATTTTATATTTATGCATATTTTTGCATATATTGCTTTAAAATGCATATTTTTAAGAATTTTTTTTATGTCTTACTAAAAATAAATTTTACACAATTTATAAATTTTATAAATAACATATTTTTCAAATTTATACATATAATTTTTTTATCACGAAAAGAAAAATAGCAGAAAAATGCATTTACTAATTTCCTGACGATGTTTATTTGTTGTAACCACTTAAAAATATATTTAATAGAGATAATTTTGCCTTTATAAGTCAAATTTTCGGTTCAATTATTATTTTTGTCAAGTTTTTGGCATGATTGCAACTTTTTTTTTAGATTGTTGGTTAAATATAAGTCACTTTACTGCGCTGGTAATATAAAATTTTAGATTTCTACAATGAAAACTGTAAATCTCCAACATTTCGTTGGAGTTTTACTGTGTTTTTTAACATTTATATTCAATTTTATTTTATATTCAATATTATTTTATTAGTGTATTTTAACATTTATATGCAAAGAATTTGATATAAAAACTATAAAAATTTAGCAGATTTTAGGAAAAATAATTTTTAGGGGATTTTTTTGGTAGTGGAGTAAATCCAGGGGGTTTTTAGGGACAACTTAGGGGGATTTGTAAAAAATACTTGGCAACACTGGCTTCTAAAAACATATACATCTGGCATCCGCTAGACATGTACACTCGTCGCTGTCTCACCGACGCACAGTGGGGTGAATGGTATCAAAAGTGGCGATTAATTCATAGAAGTCGTAATTTTAAAATGTTGTTATTTTTTATTGATTGATATTAATAAACACATAAAAACTCATCATTAAAAAAAAAAAATTGTTGAAGAAAAAATTTTTTTAACGTTTTATGGGGTTTTTTGTATTTTGAAAAAATTCGTCTTATTTGACTATTTTTGCTGTAACTTTGGAATGAAAAACGATAAATTAGTGAATTAAATTGTAAATTATAGCACACATTATGTGCTTTTAGATAAAAGGACTAAATATTTAATATGAATTTATATTAGCAAATTTTAAACTTTAAATTCATATATTTTCTCAAAAATCCATAATTTTGTAGATTTAACTCAAAAAGACACATTAGAAAATACTATTAATTTTTATTTATAAATATTCGACAATAGAAAACAAACATTTAAGAAAATAAACATTAAAAAATTGACTTATAAGGCTTTTGTATTTACTTAATTTCATTAACTTCATAAGTATTATTTACTTCCATGATCATCATCAACTTCATAATCATCATTATCTTCATAATCATCATTATCTTCAAAATCATCATTAAAATAGTCTTCATCATCACCTTCATCATCGCCATCATTATCGTTTTCACTGTGGGGAAGAACAAGTAACTCCAATGCAGACTTTGGCATTTGCTCCGTTTTCTTTTTACAGTTATTTCTCATGCTTGAAATGAATGGATCAGAACTCAAAAGAAACCTATTGAACACGTCTTCTATGGTATTTTTCCTACTGCTTTTACGCGAAAAGTGCTCCCTATAACTTTTAAAGTCCTTATTTCTAGCTTCTTGAGATTCTTCAGTTAGTTGGCCAATAGGCAATGGTGAAAGCGATATAATTTCTGGCCCGTGAATAAAGTATTTATGTAGAGTAGGAGGCATATAATACCATGGATAATTTTTAACAAATAACCTGGCAGTATCATTAGCGAAATTTGAAAATTTTTCTATATTGACCTCGTTGCCACTGGAAACAACTATTAATATTGTATGCATATTTTTTATCAACTGCAAATCAATTTTTGTAATTTCGGCTACAATAACAACAACAATAACAACAAAAGATAATAAATACAACTTTTTGTTTGTTTTTTTTCACATTCACTTTTAGCAACTGGAGTTCTCTCACAAAAACCTTCATAACTCAAAAATCGCACCAATGCGCAACAAGGCATTCTGGGATTTATTAGCTAAAATCTCATATTTAAAGAGCATAAAAACATTTTTTTCCCCGAATCACCCGCAAAGTTGTTGAAACTCAATGTAAATACCAAAAATACCACATTTTTAGAGCAATTTTGTTTTTTTTTTTTAAATATTTCTAAAACATTTATCTAAACAAAAAGTAATTTTTTATATGCTCATATACCTGAAGTTGACGGTTCCATTATAAAACTTTTACTTATAGAAGTCTTAATAAAAAATATAATCACTTGAATATCAAAATTTTCTTTCTTTATCAATGCGAGCAAAAACAGCAAAAATTATTGAACTTTAAGCACTCACTGCAAATAAAGTAAACAACTCAGAACTTTAATTTTTGCAGTTAGTGATGTAGCATTTTATCTACTTTCATATGGTACCAAATACCGTTGTGAAAGTTAAAGTTCATCTTTTGAATTAATCGCCACTTTTGAAGGCTCTCACCCCACAGTGCGACGACTACATCAAAGACCATAAGAATGTGTGTGAATTAGTAAAAGCACAATTATGCTATGAAATGCGCACCCCTGGTCTATATGTTCGTTGGTCAAATATAAAATAATATTAAAAGTGATTTTTTACGAAAAATTAAGAAAACTTCAATAAAAATATGCAAAATAAAATCATGCAATAAAAATATGCATTTAAAGCAAAATAAGTAAAAATATGCAATAAAAATATTCATTTAAAGCGAAATATGCACTAACAAATCGATGTCATTTTAATGCAAACTCTTTGATGCATAAATTTATTGTTTATCCTGTTCTCAGACTAATGGGAAAAACATGCATATCCATGAAATCCCGGGCCCTGATTATGATTAAGGGTATAAACTATATTAGCAAAAAGTAATAAATATAATTGTTGATAAAATTTTAGCCCTTTAAGTGCACACAAAACGTTTAATTTTGCGATATAATAATAATTTAGTTTCCAAAAAAAAAAATTAAATCGCGTTCCAATTTTTAAACATTTTTTGAAGAATATCATTGTTTTTTTTACAAATTTAATGTATTTTTAATGCGGTGGATTAATTTATTTTCTAAACTTACAAGTTGTCACTTTTTCCTAATTTATCACTTTGTATAAAATAATTTATAATTTTTTGTCAAATTTTATAACAAAAAAACTTACAAATAAAATTAACATACAAAAGACTTTCTTAATTGTTTTATCGCATTTGATAAATCAGCTTAAGTGAGAAATTTTTTTTTTTTTAATTTTTAAATTATGTTAAAATTTTTTCTAACATTTAGCTTATCCATTTTCTTAAACAATAGCTGACAAAGTAGAAAAAAAAACATTGGCAAAATGTCACTTATCTGTCACGCAGTAGTAGCTGTCAAAAGTCATTTGTCATTTTTAATGACAACAACAACAGCAGCAGCCAGTACTACTGTAAATAAAGTCTCATACATTTCCGCAACATTAGTTTAGCCAAAGAGTTAGAGTAAACTATAAATTTAGTAGAAGAAAAAAAAAAATTATGTAGTACAAGTACTAAATTCCTTTGTTTTCTAAAGAAGAAAAATTTTAAAAGAAAATTTAAAATTTTCACACTTTTTTTTCAGTAAATGAAAAGAAGAATAAATTTACATTTTATAAAGATAAATGTAATAAATGAAAAACTTTTAAAAATAAATAAATTGCAAGAAAAAAAAAACTAACATAAGATTTAAACTATTAATAAAAACTTGAAAAGGTTTTCCCAATTAAACCTCTTAAGATCCCCTTATTTATTAACAGCTTGAGAAATTTATTTAATTATGTAAAACATCAGTTTTCACTATTTATTTTTTTAATCATCTTGAGAACTTCCTGTTGATTTTTCTTTGTTTTTAGTACATAAATGTAGTTTATTCTGGAATATATAGCGTGACCAGTATTTAAGGAAATTGTTAGTAGCCATGAATAGAACCTTAGGCAACAGGTTCAACTAAGTACACTCAAAAAAGTTTTACAGTTACTACATGGCAGTGGTTTTAAGTAGTAAACAGTAGTAGTTGTTTTTTAACTGCAATCACAGTTGTTTTTCTACAGTTATACTGAAGAAATTGTTGTATTTTTACAATTGTTGTTTGAAGTAGTTATTTTAGTAATTTAATAAACAACTACCAAAACAGACATTTTGCAGTAATAGTTAATTTTTTTGAGTTATTTAAAAATCGAAGATCATTTTGAGTTTTAATAATTCTCGTTTATATTTGATATTATTGATAAAGGGTCCGCCATCTAACGTTTTTTTTTTCAACTAGTGCTTATTTCGTGAATGGTAACACTTAGCTCATGTCTGATTTGACAGATAATTAGTTTTATCCTTCCGCTGAACGAATATGGTCCGTATGTTCGTTATCTTGTGAAAAAAGTGAAAGAAACTGGCATCCTCATCGATAAACCAAAGCGTGAAAAGCCAAAAACAGTGCGTACATCCGAGAATATTGCTGCTGTGGCAGAAAGTGTGCGTGAAGCTTCATCAACAGCAATTCACCGTCGTTCTCAACAATTGAACATTTCGGAGACATCATTGAGACGAATTTTGCATAAAGACCTTGGTATGACGCCATACAAAGTCCAATTGGTTCAGGAGTTCAAAAAAAAAAAAAAAGTTATTTGGCGGACCCTTTATCTACTATTCTCAGATATATTTAAAACATTTTGTGTTGGATCATAATAAACCCGGCGAAAACACAGTCAATATTTTTTACTAGGAGAAGAAAAGATTGCTTCGTTCCTCAATTTAATATTAATACAAGAGTTCCCTGGGAAGGAAAAGTTAAATATTTGGGTGTAGTACTAGATACAAAATTACTTTTTAACGAGCATATAAGCTTTATAATACACAAAATAAACTTTACGAAAAAAGTAATGTACCCGTTAATTAATAGACACTATGAATTAAGCAAGCTCCTATTATGCGGCTCCTGTGTGGTATACTGCCTCCAAGTGTCATTTAAAGAAGCTATAAGTTTGCCAAAACAAACTTCTCAAAATGATATATAATCTCACAAATCATTTTTCGACATCGACACTACACTCTATGTCTAACATAAAATAAGTGAGTGATAAACTTCAAATTCTGTATGAAAACTTCGCGAACCGCTGTCGATACTCTAGCTATTCCCACATCAACTCCTTATGTTTATAAGTTAAACTTAATTTTAATTTTAATTAATTTTTTTTTTTTTTTTTTTTACTGTTTAAACGATTTTGTTTTTATTTATTTATTTATTTTTTTTCTTCATCTTTCAACGGGATTTTGTATTAACTTTTGCCTTCTTAAAATAGATTATATTTTTTGAATATCTATTATTACTTGGTATATTAATATTCAAGGTGAAAAATTGTACAGATTGATCTCTTAACTTTAAATTAATAAATTATTGTGAATATGTATAATATAATTTTCAATAAATGGTTTAAAAAAAAAAAAAAAAATTTTGTTTTGGCACATTAATAAGATTTAACACGATAACAAACCACTAATTACGGTCAAATCTGCTTGCGTGAATCACTTTCTGAAATGGGCGCAATTTCTGAAATTGGCGGTTTAAAGTTTAAAATGTAACAAAAATCTAAAAATTACATTGAATGATTGATTTCAAGAAAATTTCGAACATGTATGACATTGTTTTATATATTTTTTTTTTAAACTTATTTTGTGAAAATTTACTCAATTATTTTGTGCTTTACAAAAAACATTTATAAAATTGAAATTTTTTTTTGAGTGTACTTTACATAAAAAAAAAAAATTGAATTTTAAAAGAAAAATTACTTGTCTGCATTATATAAACATAATAATGATGCAGTTTGGTTAATAATGATGTTTGTAATTTTCACAGGAAAATGCACCTACATGAAAAGGAAATTATACTTAAAAGCACTGAAACGTAAAGATACTACAATGATATTTGTTTAAACATCATGACAACAGGTTCTTAAATAAAATTAATAATAAATGTATTATGCAAAAAAAAAAATGAATTAATACCAAAAAACATGAAATGAAATAATAACATGGAAAATATTTTCTTAAAAGAATTAGAAATGTTAAAATTTTTTATAGAAAAGTGTTAATAAAATATGTTTAGAAAATAACGTATTTAATTGTTTACTTAGTTAGGTTAGGTTGAATTTTCATTAAGACATACATTAACCCATTCCTGCCTATTGGGTATTTAAATACCCAAAAAGGAGCCGTCTTAAATAAATTTATAGCTTAAGCCAGGTAAGAGTTGCATCAAATTGATTTTTACAGGTAGGTGGAGAAAGGATAAAAATACTTTAGGAAAATGTTGGTGTAAAATTGGAGGTTGGGGGTCTGTTCAATTGTCTGCAAATTTACATATTCTGAAAAATTGAAAGAAAGAATTAAAATTGCCTCTGAAAAATTGGAGAAGCGACACATCGGAAAACTTTATTGTTGGCTAATAGTGTTAGGTATTCCTTAAAGTGCAAGGTAGGACCACTCACTTGGGCTACAGGTATGATTTCATGACATGGCCATTAAAATACGTATCTTACAGTTTTATGAAGTACCCTTGCTTGAAATATCGATTATTTTCATCGATTATTTTCATAACAAAATAATATAATTAAAAAACCGCAGAGGAATTATTTTATATAAGTGGTTAATTCATAAGTCCCAAGTATGGGAAATCGAAAATAAAATTATATCAAATAACTTCCAAAACCCTAAGTAAAGAATGTGTGAAATTTCATCGATATTGGACAATGGAACGGGGGGAAATAAGGCGAAAAATTCAGATTGATTCAAAAAATCGTGTGACTTCCCCGTTTTTTGAATAACTCGGTCAATTCTGGTCCAATCTGGCTGGAAACCCTATTGTTCTGGATTTTCGACGCTCTTTCAGAATCTTTCACCCAAATTTGATTTTGAGCGTCCCCGAATTTTTCAACGTTTTTGAAGTATGGCAACCCTGAAATGTAAAAACATTTTATGAAACGATATTTGTTTTAATCGCTATAATTTCTTAACTAGTAGAGATATTAATATGAAACTTTTACCATAGTGTAGAATGGAAGTAGTGCTATATAATGGGTTGCCATTTTCCCATCCAGTACCACTTTTCAATCCCATTTTTTTAGATTTAAAATACAATTTTGTTTTTGAAATAATTCAAAACCTAGGGGACCTGGGCCATCAGAACCGGTACCAAATTAAAGCTCACTTTTTTCTCTGCCACCACACCAAATTTCATAAACATCTCTTGTACATTCCCATTATTTTAGATTTTCAAAAATAACGATGGAAAATAAGGCGAAAAATTCAGATTGATTCAAAAAATCATGTGACTTCCCCGTTTTTTGAATAACTCGGTCAATTCTGGTCCAATCTGGCTGGAAACCCTATTGTTCTGGATTTTCGACGCTCTTTCAGAATCTTTCACCCAAATTTGATTTTGAGCGTCCCCGAATTTTTCAACGTTTTTGAGGTATGGCAACCCTGAAATGTAAAAACATTTTATGAAACGATATTTGTTTTAATCGCTATAATTTCTTAACTAGTAGAGATATTAATATGAAACTTTTACCATAGTGTAGAATGGAAGTAGTGCTATATAATGGGTTGCCATTTTCCCATCCAGTACCACTTTTCAATCCCATTTTTTTAGATTTAAAATACAATTTTGTTTTTGAAATGATTCAAAACCTAGGGGACCTGGGCCATCAGAACCGGTACCAAATTAAAGCTCACTTTTTTCTCTGCCACCACACCAAATTTCATAAAAATATCTTGTACATTTCCCATTATTTTAGATTTTCAAAAATAGCGATGGAAAATAAGGCGAAAAATTCAGATTGATTCAAAAAATCATGTGACTTCCCCGTTTTTTGAATAACTCGGTCAATTCTGGTCCAATCTGGCTGGAAACCCTATTGTTCTGGATTTTCGACGCTCTTTCAGAATCTTTCACCCAAATTTGATTTTGAGCGTCCCCGAATTTTTCAACGTTTTTGAAGAATGGCAACCCTGAAATGTAAAAACATTTTATGAAACGATATTTGTTTTAATCGCTATAATTTCTTAACTAGTAGAGATATTAATATGAAACTTTTACCATAGTGTAGAATGGAAGTAGTGCTATATAATGGGTTGCCATTTTCCCATCCAGTACCACTTTTCAATCCCATTTTTTTAGATTTAAAATACAATTTTGTTTTCGAAATAATTCAAAACCTAGGGGACCTGGGCCATCAGAACCGGTACCAAATTAAAGCTCACTTTTTTCTCTGCCACCACACCAAATTTCATAAAAATATCTTGTACATTTCCCATTATTTTAGATTTTCAAAAATAGCGATGGAAAATAAGGCGAAAAATTCAGATTGATTCAAAAAATCATGTGACTTCCCCGTTTTTTGAATAACTCGGTCAATTCTGGTCCAATCTGGCTGGAAACCCTATTGTTCTGGATTTTCGACGCTCTTTCAGAATCTTTCACCCAAATTTGATTTTGAGCGTCCCCGAATTTTTCAACGTTTTTGAAGAATGGCAACCCTGAAATGTAAAAACATTTTATGAAACGATATTTGTTTTAATCGCTATAATTTCTTAACTAGTAGAGATATTAACATGAAACTTTTACCATAGTGTAGAATGGAAGTAGTGCTATATAATGGGTTGCCATTTTCCCATCCAGTACCACTTTTCAATCCCATTTTTTTAGATTTAAAATACAATTTTGTTTTTGAAATAATTCAAAACCTAGGGGACCTGGGCCATCAGAACCGGTACCAAATTAAAGCTCACTTTTTTCTCTGCCACCACACCAAATTTCATAAACATCTCTTGTACATTTCCCATTATTTTAGATTTTCAAAAATAGCGATGGAAAATAAGGCGAAAAATTCAGATTGATTCAAAAAATCATGTGACTTCCCCGTTTTTTGAATAACTTGGTCAATTCTGGTCCAATCTGGCTGGAAACCCTATTGTTCTGGATTTTCGACGCTCTTTCAGAATCTTTCACCCAAATTTGATTTTGAGCGTCCCCGAATTTTTCAACGTTTTTGAAGTATGGCAACCCTGAAATGTAAAAACATTTTATGACACGATATTTGTTTTAATCGCTATAATTTCTTAACTAGTAGAGATATTAACATGAAACTTTTACCATAGTGTAGAATGGAAGTAGTGCTATATAATGGGTTGCCATTTTCCCATCCAGTACCACTTTTCAATCCCATTTTTTTAGATTTAAAATACAATTTTGTTTTTGAAATAATTCAAAACCTAGGGGACCTGGGCCATCAGAACCGGTACCAAATTAAAGCTCACTTTTTTCTCTGCCACCACACCAAATTTCATAAACATCTCTTGTACATTTCCCATTATTTTAGATTTTCAAAAATAGCGATGGAAAATAAGGCGAAAAATTCAGATTGATTCAAAAAATCATGTGACTTCCCCGTTTTTTGAATAACTTGGTCAATTCTGGTCCAATCTGGCTGGAAACCCTATTGTTCTGGATTTTCGACGCTCTTTCAGAATCTTTCACCCAAATTTGATTTTGAGCGTCCCCGAATTTTTCAACGTTTTTGAAGTATGGCAACCCTGAAATGTAAAAACATTTTATGACACGATATTTGTTTTAATCGCTATAATTTCTTAACTAGTAGAGATATTAACATGAAACTTTTACCATAGTGTAGAATGGAAGTAGTGCTATATAATGGGTTGCCATTTTCCCATCCAGTACCACTTTTCAATCCCATTTTTTTAGATTTAAAATACAATTTTGTTTTTGAAATAATTCAAAACCTAGGGGACCTGGGCCATCAGAACCGGTACCAAATTAAAGCTCACTTTTTTCTCTGCCACCACACCAAATTTCATAAACATCTCTTGTACATTTCCCATTATTTTAGATTTTCAAAAATAGCAATGGAAAATAAGGCGAAAAATTCAGATTGATTCAAAAAATCATGTGACTTCCCCGTTTTTTGAATAACTTGGTCAATTCTGGTCCAATCTGGCTGGAAACCCTATTGTTCTGGATTTTCGACGCTCTTTCAGAATCTTTCACCCAAATTTGATTTTGAGCGTCCCCGAATTTTTCAACGTTTTTGAAGTATGGCAACCCTGAAATGTAAAAACATTTTATGACACGATATTTGTTTTAATCGCTATAATTTCTTAACTAGTAGAGATATTAACATGAAACTTTTACCATAGTGTAGAATGGAAGTAGTGCTATATAATGGGTTGCCATTTTCCCATCCAGTACCACTTTTCAATCCCATTTTTTTATATTTAAAATACAATTTTGTTTTTGAAATAATTCAAAACCTAGGGGACCTGGGCCATCAGAACCGGTACCAAATTAAAGCTCACTTTTTTCTCTGCCACCACACCAAATTTCATAAACATCTCTTGTACATTCCCATTATTTTAGATTTTCAAAAATAACGATGGAAAATAAGGCGAAAAATTCAGATTGATTCAAAAAATCATGTGACTTCCCCGTTTTTTGAATAACTCGGTCAATTCTGGTCCAATCTGGCTGGAAACCCTATTGTTCTGGATTTTCGACGCTCTTTCAGAATCTTTCACCCAAATTTGATTTTGAGCGTCCCCGAATTTTTCAACGTTTTTGAAGTATGGCAACCCTGAAATGTAAAAACGTTTTATGAAACGATATTTGTTTTAATCGCTATAATTTCTTAACTAGTAGAGATATTAATATGAAACTTTTACCATAGTGTAGAATGGAAGTAGTGCTATATAATGGGTTGCCATTTTCCCATCCAGTACCACTTTTCAATCCCATTTTTTTAGATTTAAAATACAATTTTGTTTTTGAAATAATTCAAAACCTAGGGGACCTGGGCCATCAGAACCGGTACCAAATTAAAGCTCACTTTTTTCTCTGCCACCACACCAAATTTCATAAACATCTCTTGTACATTCCCATTATTTTAGATTTTCAAAAATAACGATGGAAAATAAGCCGAAAAATTCAGATTGATTAAAAAAATCATGTGACTTCCCCGTTTTTTGAATAACTCGGTCAATTCTGGTCCAATCTGGCTGGAAACCCTATTGTTCTGGATTTTCGACGCTCTTTCAGAATCTTTCACCCAAATTTGATTTTGAGCGTCCCCGAATTTTTCAACGTTTTTGAAGTATGGCAACCCTGAAATGTAAAAACATTTTATGAAACGATATTTGTTTTAATCGCTATAATTTCTTAACTAGTAGAGATATTAATATGAAACTTTTACCATAGTGTAGAATGGAAGTAGTGCTATATAATGGGTTGCCATTTTCCCATCCAGTACCACTTTTCAATCCCATTTTTTTAGATTTAAAATACAATTTTGTTTTTGAAATAATTCAAAACCTAGGGGACCTGGGCCATCAGAACCGGTACCAAATTAAAGCTCACTTTTTTCTCTGCCACCACACCAAATTTCATAAAAATATCTTGTACATTTCCCATTATTTTAGATTTTCAAAAATAGCGATGGAAAATAAGGCGAAAAATTCAGATTGATTCAAAAAATCATGTGACTTCCCCGTTTTTTGAATAACTCGGTCAATTCTGGTCCAATCTGGCTGGAAACCCTATTGTTCGGGATTTTTGACGCTCTTTCAGAATCTTTCACCCAAATTTGATTTTGAGCGTCCCCGAATTTTTCAACGTTTTTGAAGAATGGCAACCCTGAAATGTAAAAACATTTTATGAAACGATATTTGTTTTAATCGCTATAATTTCTTAACTAGTAGAGATATTAATATGAAACTTTTACCATAGTGTAGAATGGAAGTAGTGCTATATAATGGGTTGCCATTTTCCCATCCAGTACCACTTTTCAATCCCATTTTTTTAGATTTAAAATACAATTTTGTTTTTGAAATAATTCAAAACCTAGGGGACCTGGGCCATCAGAACCGGTACCAAATTAAAGCTCACTTTTTTCTCTGCCACCACACCAAATTTCATAAACATCTCTTGTACATTTCCCATTATTTTAGATTTTCAAAAATAGCGATGGAAAATAAGGCGAAAAATTCAGATTGATTCAAAAAATCATGTGACTTCCCCGTTTTTTGAATAACTCGGTCAATTCTGGTCCAATCTGGCTGGAAACCCTATTGTTCTGGATTTTCGACGCTCTTTCAGAATCTTTCACCCAAATTTGATTTTGAGCGTCCCCGAATTTTTCAACGTTTTTGAAGTATGGCAACCCTGAAATGTAAAAACATTTTATAACACGATATTTGTTTTAATCGCTATAATTTCTTAACTAGTAGAGATATTAACATGAAACTTTTACCATAGTGTAGAATGGAAGTAGTGCTATATAATGGGTTGCCATTTTCCCATCCAGTACCACTTTTCAATCCCATTTTTTTATATTTAAAATACAATTTTGTTTTTGAAATAATTCAAAACCTAGGGGACCTGGGCCATCAGAACCGGTACCAAATTAAAGCTCACTTTTTTCTCTGCCACCACACCAAATTTCATAAAAATATCTTGTACATTTCCCATTATTTTAGATTTTCAAAAATAGCGATGGAAAATAAGGCGAAAAATTCAGATTGATTCAAAAAATCATGTGACTTCCCCGTTTTTTGAATAACTCGGTCAATTCTGGTCCAATCTGGCTGGAAACCCTATTGTTCTGGATTTTCGACGCTCTTTCAGAATCTTTCACCCAAATTTGATTTTGAGCGTCCCCGAATTTTTCAACGTTTTTGAAGAATGGCAACCCTGAAATGTAAAAACATTTTATGAAACGATATTTGTTTTAATCGCTATAATTTCTTAACTAGTAGAGATATTAATATGAAACTTTTACCATAGTGTAGAATGGAAGTAGTGCTATATAATGGGTTGCCATTTTCCCATCCAGTACCACTTTTCAATCCCATTTTTTTAAATTTAAAATACAATTTTGTTTTTGAAATAATTCAAAACCTAGGGGACCTGGGCCATCAGAATCGGTACCAAATTAAAGCTCAATTTTTTCTCTGCCACCACACCAAATTTCATAAACATCTCTTGTACATTTCCCATTATTTTAGATTTTCAAAAATAGCGATGGAAAATAAGGCGAAATGAAATGTAAAAACATTTTATGAAACGATATTTGTTTTAATCGCTATAATTTCTTAACTAGTAGAGATATTAATATGAAACTTTTACCATAGTGTAGAATGGAAGTAGTGCTATATAATGGGTTGCCATTTTCCCATCCAGTACCACTTTTCAATCCCATTTTTTTATATTTAAAATACAATTTTGTTTTTGAAATAATTCAAAACCTAGGGGACCTGGGCCATCAGAACCGGTACCAAATTAAAGCTCACTTTTTTCTCTGCCACCACACCAAATTTCATAAACATCTCTTGTACATTCCCATTATTTTAGATTTTCAAAAATAACGATGGAAAATAAGGCGAAAAATTCAGATTGATTCAAAAAATCATGTGACTTCCCCGTTTTTTGAATAACTCGGTCAATTCTGGTCCAATCTGGCTGGAAACCCTATTGTTCTGGATTTTCGACGCTCTTTCAGAATCTTTCACCCAAATTTGATTTTGAGCGTCCCCGAATTTTTCAACGTTTTTGAAGTATGGCAACCCTGAAATGTAAAAACATTTTATGAAACGATATTTGTTTTAATCGCTATAATTTCTTAACTAGTAGAGATATTAATATGAAACTTTTACCATAGTGTAGAATGGAAGTAGTGCTATATAATGGGTTGCCATTTTCCCATCCAGTACCACTTTTCAATCCCATTTTTTTAGATTTAAAATACAATTTTGTTTTTGAAATAATTCAAAACCTAGGGGACCTGGGCCATCAGAACCGGTACCAAATTAAAGCTCACTTTTTTCTCTGCCACCACACCAAATTTCATAAAAATATCTTGTACATTTCCCATTATTTTAGATTTTCAAAAATAGCGATGGAAAATAAGGCGAAAAATTCAGATTGATTCAAAAAATCATGTGACTTCCCCGTTTTTTGAATAACTCGGTCAATTCTGGTCCAATCTGGCTGGAAACCCTATTGTTCTGGATTTTCGACGCTCTTTCAGAATCTTTCACCCAAATTTGATTTTGAGCGTCCCCGAATTTTTCAACGTTTTTGAAGAATGGCAACCCTGAAATGTAAAAACATTTTATGAAACGATATTTGTTTTAATCGCTATAATTTCTTAACTAGTAGAGATATTAATATGAAACTTTTACCATAGTGTAGAATGGAAGTAGTGCTATATAATGGGTTGCCATTTTCCCATCCAGTACCACTTTTCAATCCCATTTTTTTAGATTTAAAATACAATTTTGTTTTCGAAATAATTCAAAACCTAGGGGACCTGGGCCATCAAAACCGGTACCAAATTAAAGCTCACTTTTTTCTCTGCCACCACACCAAATTTCATAAAAATATCTTGTACATTTCCCATTATTTTAGATTTTCAAAAATAGCGATGGAAAATAAGGCGAAAAATTCAGATTGATTCAAAAAATCATGTGACTTCCCCGTTTTTTGAATAACTCGGTCAATTCTGGTCCAATCTGGCTGGAAACCCTATCGTTCTGGATTTTCGACGCTCTTTCAGAATCTTTCACCCAAATTTGATTTTGAGCGTCCCCGAATTTTTCAACGTTTTTGAAGAATGGCAACCCTGAAATGTAAAAACATTTTATGAAACGATATTTGTTTTAATCGCTATAATTTCTTAACTAGTAGAGATATTAATATGAAACTTTTACCATAGTGTAGAATGGAAGTAGTGCTATATAATGGGTTGCCATTTTCCCATCCAGTACCACTTTTCAATCCCATTTTTTTAGATTTAAAATACAATTTTGTTTTCGAAATAATTTAAAACCTAGGGGACCTGGGCCATCAGAACCGGTACCAAATTAAAGCTCACTTTTTTCTCTGCCACCACACCAAATTTCATAAAAATATCTTGTACATTTCCCATTATTTTAGATTTTCAAAAATAGCGATGGAAAATAAGGCGAAAAATTCAGATTGATTCAAAAAATCATGTGACTTCCCCGTTTTTTGAATAACTCGGTCAATTCTGGTCCAATCTGGCTGGAAACCCTATTGTTCTGGATTTTCGACGCTCTTTCAGAATCTTTCACCCAAATTTGATTTTGAAAGAGCGTCGAAAATCCAGAACAATAGGGTTTCCAGCCAGATTGGACCAGAATTGACCGAGTTATTCAAAAAACGGGGAAGTCACATGATTTTTTGAATCAATCTGAATTTTTCGCCTTATTTTCCATCGTTATTTTTGAAAATCTAAAATAATGGGAATGTACAAGAGATGTTTATGAAATTTGGTGTGGTGGCAGAGAAAAAAGTGAGCTTTAATTTGGTACCGGTTCTGATGGCCCAGGTCCCCTAGGTTTTGAATTATTTCAAAAACAAAATTGTATTTTAAATCTAAAAAAATGGGATTGAAAAGTGGTACTGGATGGGAAAATGGCAACCCATTATATAGCACTACTTCCATTCTACACTATGGTAAAAGTTTCATATTAATATCTCTGCTAGTTAAGAAATTATAGCGATTAAAACAAATATCGTTTCATAAAATGTTTTTACATTTCAGGGTTGCCATACTTCAAAAACGTTGAAAAATTCGGGGACGCTCAAAATCAAATTTGGGTGAAAGATTCTGAAAGAGCGTCGAAAATCCAGAACAATAGGGTTTCCAGCCAGATTGGACCAGAATTGACCGAGTTATTCAAAAACGGGGAAGTCACATGATTTTTTGAATCAATCTGAATTTTTCGCCTTATTTTCCATCGTTATTTTTGAAAATCTAAAATAATGGGACTGTACAAGAGATGTTTATGAAATTTGGTGTGGTGGCAGAGAAAAAAGTGAGCTTTAATTTGGTACCGGTTCTGATGGCCCAGGTCCCCTAGGTTTTGAATTATTTCAAAAACAAAATTGTATTTTAAATATAAAAAAATGGGATTGAAAAGTGGTACTGGATGGGAAAATGGCAACCCATTATATAGCACTACTTCCATTCTACACTATGGTAAAAGTTTCATATTAATATCTCTACTAGTTAAGAAATTATAGCGATTAAAACAAATATCGTTTTATAAAAGTTTTTACATTTCAGGGTTGCCATACTTCAAAAACGTTGAAAAATTCGGGGACGCTCAAAATCAAATTTGGGTGAAAGATTCTGAAAGAGCGTCGAAAATCCAGAACAATAGGGTTTCCAGCCAGATTGGACCAGAATTGACCGAGTTATTCAAAAAACGGGGAAGTCACATGATTTTTTGAATCAATCTGAATTTTTCGCCTTATTTTCCATCGTTATTTTTGAAAATCTAAAATAATGGGAATGTACAAGAGATGTTTATGAAATTTGGTGTGGTGGCAGAGAAAAAAGTGAGCTTTAATTTGGTACCGGTTCTGATGGCCCAGGTCCCCTAGGTTTTGAATTATTTCAAAAACAAAATTGTATTTTAAATATAAAAAAATGGGATTGAAAAGTGGTACTGGATGGGAAAATGGCAACCCATTATATAGCACTACTTCCATTCTACACTATGGTAAAAGTTTCATATTAATATCTCTACTAGTTAAGAAATTATAGCGATTAAAACAAATATCGTTTTATAAAAAGTTTTTACATTTCAGGGTTGCCATACTTCAAAAACGTTGAAAAATTCGGGGACGCTCAAAATCAAATTTGGGTGAAAGATTCTGAAAGAGCGTCGAAAATCCAGAACAATAGGGTTTCCAGCCAGATTGGACCAGAATTGACCGAGTTATTCAAAAAACGGGGAAGTCACATGATTTTTTGAATCAATCTGAATTTTTCGCCTTATTTTCCATCGTTATTTTTGAAAATCTAAAATAATGGGAATGTACAAGAGATGTTTATGAAATTTGGTGTGGTGGCAGAGAAAAAAGTGAGCTTTAATTTGGTACCGGTTCTGATGGCCCAGGTCCCCTAGGTTTTGAATTATTTCAAAAACAAAATTGTATTTTAAATATAAAAAAATGGGATTGAAAAGTGGTACTGGATGGGAAAATGGCAACCCATTATATAGCACTACTTCCATTCTACACTATGGTAAAAGTTTCATGTTAATATCTCTACTAGTTAAGAAATTATAGCGATTAAAACAAATATCGTGTTATAAAATGTTTTTACATTTCAGGGTTGCCATACTTCAAAAACGTTGAAAAATTCGGGGACGCTCAAAATCAAATTTGGGTGAAAGATTCTGAAAGAGCGTCGAAAATCCAGAACAATAGGATTTCCAGCCAGATTGGACCAGAATTGACCGAGTTATTCAAAAAACGGGGAAGTCACATGATTTTTTGAATCAATCTGAATTTTTCGCCTTATTTTCCATCGCTATTTTGAAAATCTAAAATAATGGGAAATGTACAAGAGATGTTTATGAAATTTGGTGTGGTGGCAGAGAAAAAAGTGAGCTTTAATTTGGTACCGGTTCTGATGGCCCAGGTCCCCTAGGTTTTGAATTATTTCAAAAACAAAATTGTATTTTAAATCTAAAAAAATGGGATTGAAAAGTGGTACTGGATGGGAAAATGGCAACCCATTATATAGCACTACTTCCATTCTACACTATGGTAAAAGTTTCATATTAATATCTCTACTAGTTAAGAAATTATAGCGATTAAAACAAATATCGTTTCATAAAATGTTTTTACATTTCAGGGTTGCCATTCTTCAAAAACGTTGAAAAATTCGGGGACGCTCAAAATCAAATTTGGGTGAAAGATTCTGAAAGAGCGTCAAAAATCCCGAACAATAGGGTTTCCAGCCAGATTGGACCAGAATTGACCGAGTTATTCAAAAAACGGGGAAGTCACATGATTTTTTGAATCAATCTGAATTTTTCGCCTTATTTTCCATCGCTATTTTTGAAAATCTAAAATAATGGGAATGTACAAGATATTTTTATGAAATTTGGTGTGGTGGCAGAGAAAAAAGTGAGCTTTAATTTGGTACCGGTTCTGATGGCCCAGGTCCCCTAGGTTTTGAATTATTTCAAAAACAAAATTGTATTTTAAATCTAAAAAAATGGGATTGAAAAGTGGTACTGGATGGGAAAATGGCAACCCATTATATAGCACTACTTCCATTCTACACTATGGTAAAAGTTTCATATTAATATCTCTACTAGTTAAGAAATTATAGCGATTAAAACAAATATCGTTTCATAAAATGTTTTTACATTTCAGGGTTGCCATACTTCAAAAACGTTGAAAAATTCGGGGACGCTCAAAATCAAATTTGGGTGAAAGATTCTGAAAGAGCGTCGAAAATCCAGAACAATAGGGTTTCCAGCCAGATTGGACCAGAATTGACCGAGTTATTCAAAAACGGGGAAGTCACATGATTTTTTGAATCAATCTGAATTTTTCGGCTTATTTTCCATCGTTATTTTTGAAAATCTAAAATAATGGGAATGTACAAGAGATGTTTATGAATTTGGTGTGG